>JAKOGI010002264.1:7500-115000 GCA_029747015.1 Carnegiea gigantea
TAACCACAATCCAAACCCACAAGATCTAACAATCAATCATCAACAAAACACAAAAACCCAAACCTAAACTAACGAAGAACATAAACATGAACTAGAGAGGAGCATGAAACTAAACTAATTCTAACAAACAATCGAACATGAATTAAAAACAAAAACTAAGTAATTGAATCAAATCAAAACTAAACATATGAACTAAATTAACAAAATCCAATACAAGAATGAAACAAGAAATAGAGAGAGAGAGGAGAGAAGACTTATGATTGATGTGAAGAACTCAAAATCCAAGTGCTTGAATCTAAAGTTAACTCAATACAATCCTAATCTAATCCCCTTAATGGGGTTTTTATTGCCTAAAATCTAATCCAAACTAACCTAGAAAAGTACGAGTCGAACCCCCTTCAGAAACGCCCAAACGAAGCTTAAATAGAAAACCGAGCATCGACGAACTGGGGGGAGCGGCACGGGCAGACTGTGCCATGGTGGCACGGCCGTGCCACATAGCACGGCCACACCGTGCCACATTGCTGGTGGCACGATGGCCGTTTCCCCCGGTTTTGCCTCCTTTTGCTGGTTTTCGTCGGTTTTGGCTATTTTGTCCCATCTTCATCCCTTTTTGCGATGTTTGCTTGATTTTAAGTTATTTCCTACAAAACATAAATAAAACAAGTTAAAATCCTAAGAATTAAGTTATTATACGAGCTAAAAGTGAGTGAAAGAGGCACGTAAAATGGGTAAATTTATCGTTCAACACACCCCCACACCTATCTTTTGTTCGTCCTTGAGCAAAAGAAAAGAAAAATTAAAGTAAACAACTAACTCACTTTCATAGGAATCACGGTTGCATTTAACATATGCAACAAACCCTTTAAACCCCTTGGTCACCCCAAGTGGACGAGTAAAGTCTTGTGAGGGTTTGCGAAAGATATACCCACAAAATCTTAAAAAGGAAAAACAAAGAAAAGAGAAACAAAAATCAAAAAATGAAAATGACAAAATAGAATATATACATTAGGGTGAACTGTACACGTTCGGATCAACCAAAACCCCCTAGTGACTCAAGTATCAGTCTGCACACAAGCATTATATGCATTTCAGGACACATCATCCCAAAAAATGGCATTCAGACATTAGCTTTTCACCCCATGACGCATGAGAACATTGAATCCATCCTGGTGCCTTGTGTGCAAGTGTATCATCACCCTAAAACTAAGCCTACCAAAATCAAACTCAACTCCACGCAGCTGACACAAGCTACCTTTTTGAATGGCTAGCATGGAAAGCAAGCTTCCCCAGTAGCAGTATTGCCTCAAAGGGTAACACCCAGTAGCGCATGCCTCAAAGGGGTACTTGTCATTTCCAACTCTTTTCTTCTCCACTTTTTTTTTCTTTCCATTATTATTTTTTTCAATATAAGCTCATGTTACGCCTCAAAGGGATACACCCAGTAGCGCTTGAATTTGTTTGTTTTTGCTTTTGTTTCGGAAAAGGGAGTGCCAGCACATATAAAGGGAACTGTGCAGTAGACAAGTGGGAGAGTCAATCATGAAAGGCTAAGAATGTAGGATGATGACAATACATAAATCAGGACTGGATTGCAAAATTACAATTGACTGTTCGGGTTAGAACTGAGGCCTAAAACGACAGATTGGGGATGAACATCTATCATGCACATTATACTTATATACGAGCTAATAGTCAAGGTACCGGAGATCAAGGCTGATCAAAATAGTACAAAACTCCCCTAAATGCAAAAAGAAAAGAAAAATTTATACAAAAAGGAGAAAAAATGAAAAAAAATAATACAAAAATGAAAAGTTTTCACAAAAATAAGAAGAAAAAGGGGAGATGACTCCACCCCCACACCTAAATCTCACAATGTCCTCATTGGGAGCCGTAGTCATCACCAACACACAAAAATAAAGAAAATAAAATCAAACACAAGAAAAACAAAAATCAACAAAAATATACACAAGCTAGCACACTCTCCCAAAAACACAATCTCACCTAAAACAACAACACGATCACACATAAATAAAAACTAACACCACCAAAAACAAATATAGACCAATCCAACAACATCACCAATCACAACATAATAAAAATCCACAAAAACACAAAAATGGTGATCATAGCCAACAACGGCTCAACAACATCCAAATTTCACCACAAGATGATCACCAACAAAAACACAATCCTAATATTCACAACTAAACAAAAACAAAAAGAAAGAAAAGAAAAATAAAAAAGAAGGGGGGAGAGTGAGAACGATTATACTAGGTCGGGTACTGAATGTACCCGAACTATTCCATGACGACTTAAGGAGCATCAGCCACTCCTTGCCGCTCAAGATGCGAGTCGTCAGCTCGAATGCAGTCAAAGCTCGTAAGAGCTTATCATGCATTGCTGCATGCAGCTCAGAATGATGTGAGTAAGAGAACACTGGTAAAGATGGAGCAAACAAAGTTAGTGCCCTCTTAAACTCACCAAATACCTGTGAGAAATCAGCAGAATAATCAAATGCAATAGTCAACGCGATTTCTCCAGGCATGCCCTCTGGGTACAGACGATAAGGATCAAGGAGGGGGTCATACCCTCTAAAAGTACCTAGAGGCTCAGAACAGTCAACCACATTCCCCTCAAGCACTGCAAGAGAATCGATCAGTGAGAGGTCACAATACTGAGGGGAAGGGGAGGGTAGTGAACAAGAAGAAGTATGAGAAAAATCAAGGGGGTTGAGGGATACATGGTCAGTAAGAACAGGACTAGATGAAACTGCAGCCACAGCATCCACACAGGACTCCCCCTCGAGAATCTCGTCGAGATCATGCACCTCACTAAAAGTACCATCTGACTCAAGATAGAAATCATTCCCATCGATACTAGCACCAACACAAAATGTCTCACCTACCTCGAACTCCGTCGACTGAGCTAAAGGGAAAAGTGGATCAAGATGGGTCATAGTGTTGTCCTTAAAGGTGCTAGGTAGGGATGGAGTAACAAGAGGTAGAGTAGGCAGAGGAGGGTCAAGCACGTCCTCTAGTCCGGATTCTAGAGGAGGGAAAGACGTACCATCATCACACAGATTGACATCAAGTCTAGGAGCAGTAGAACTAGGGTCAGTCTCGGGCGATAGGTCATACTCCCGCAGTTCATTAGCAAATTCAGCAAACTCAACTTGTTGCTTGTTCGTGGCCTCTATCATACTAGAAATTCTAGCAAAACCATCAGCAGAAATATGATAGGGACAAGAAACACTGTCATGGTCAGAATGATGGCAGATCTCACATGCAAGAGGTGTATAATTAGGAACGCAGGGGGATGGGGTGGATGAAGTAAATTGACTAGTCTCAAATTCATAAGTATCCCTAGCCAACTACTCAAGTAATTCCCAAGCTTCGTCAACATTTCGAGCACAGAAATCCCAATGCTTCACAAGAGCACGGGTCTCACAAGTCACACCCTCATAGACCACATGCAATATTTCCTATTTCCCACACAAACATCCACATGAAGCACATTGAGCAAGATAAGCATGTAAACGATCCCAATAACGGTAAAATAATTCTTGCTCACATTGGGGAAAATAGAAAATTGTCATTGAAAATTATTTTTTTTTTGAATTTTTTTTCAAAAATAAAGGCCTAGTCTCGAATGCCTAAGTAATCTCTAATATTGGAAAACGCCAATTCTCCAGCAACGACGCTAAAAACTTGTTGCAGAAAAAGTTTTAATATTTATAAACCTCAAGTGCAAGGTGTATCGTTGAGTACTTGGGGTGTCGTCCGCAGGGAATTGTGTTTTCAACTATTAGAATTCACTAGAGCACATCAATCTAGGCGAGATCAAAGGCGAAGGAGGGAAAACTAAACTACGCTAACAAACATAGAAAAAGCGACTTGGAGTTGTGATTTGACCAATGGACGAACCAACTAATCAAGACGAGTCCTAACCTACCCAAACTACACTATAAATAAGAGATGGTCGGTTGCACCATCAAAGACCACCCAAGCCCTCTCTCGAGGGTCATGAGTTAGTCTAATTCGCCTAATCACCTATTTTCATGGGGTTAGCCCAATTAGACCATAAAATTAGCAACCCTTGGACCTAGCTCGATTCGGGTACTATTTTCATGTCCCGAATTCGACTATTCCCTCTCCTATGCTAGCTAATTGACCTCACCTCTCAGCATAAGTCAACAGCCCAAAAATATGGATGAAAGCTCTCTCAAGCATTTCATCGAACACTTGGCGGGCGTGGAGGAAACCTCTAGGTTCTAAGCTTGGATTGGGTATGGCTAGGCCTAAAACAAGATCCATTAGCCATCAAGAGGTTAACCACAATCCAAACCCACAAGATCTAACAATCAATCATCAACAAAACACAAAAACCCAAACCTAAACTAACGAAGAACACAAGCATGAACTAGAGAGAAGGAGCATGAAACTAAACTAATTCTAACAAACAATCGAACATGAATTAAACACAAAAACTAAGTAATTGAATCAAATCAAAACTAAACTTATGAACTAAATTAACAAAATCTAATATAAAAACGAAACAAGAAATAGAGAGAGAGAGGAGAGAAGACTTATGATTGATGCGAAGAACTCGAAATCCAAGTGCTTGAATCTAAAGTTAACTCAATACAATCCTAATCTAATCCCCTCAATGGGGTTTTTATTGCCTAAAATCTAATCTAAACTAACCTAGAAATGTACGAGCCGAACCCCCTTCAGAAACGCCCGAACGAAGCTTAAATAGAAAATCGAGCATCGACGAACTAGGGGGAGCGGCACGGTCGTGCCATGTGGCACGGGCAGACCGTGGCAAGGTGGCACGGCCGTGCCACATAGCACGGCCACACCGTGCCACATTGCTGGTGGCACGGTGGCCATTTCCCCCGGTTTTACCTCCTTTTGCCGGTTTTCGTCGGTTTTGGCTGTTTTGTCCCGTCTTCGTCCCTTTTTACGACGTTTGCTTGATTTTGAGTTATTTCCTACAAAACATAAATAAAACAAGTAAAAATCCTAAGACTTAAGTTATTATACGAGCTAAAAGTGAGTGAAAGAGGCACGTAAAATGGGTAAATTTACCGTTCAACAGATTTCAAGTTGTTTTATCACCAACTGATAGAATAGGAGGTACTGACATCACAATGGCTGTAACGGGAGATTTTAGAAGTTGGATGCATACTTCGCAGTTATAGGAAATAAGGACATTTAGGGCTAAGTATACATAGACCAATAAACACGTATAGTCCAGGATTGATATGGCTATTATCAATTCAAAATGATATACTATTGTAAACACAAATTTTCTGCCTAAAATAAATTAGATTGGAAATTAAGAAACAAATTTAATTTTGTACTAATGTTGTATATATCTGTATAATCTCTGAATGAAATACAATGAAACAATCCTGTGATTCAATATCCTAGTAACTTAAGTCTTCCGAAGGTGTGATGCTTGATCTCAGTTGATGCAGAACCAGCTGAAGAACTTTGAAACCGTTCTTGATCTTGCTTTGCAGGTGGTTGATTACTGACTCTGAATCTTGTAAGTTTTGATCCTTCTTGCTTCGTAGCTGGATGTCGCTTGCAGTATGAGCTTCTGAATTATGCAACCCTGAATGTTGAATATAGTTGGCTAGATTAATCGATGCGAGGGTGAGGTTGCGTGATCTCAATCAATGAGCTGGATGAACAACTCTGAAGTAAACTTCAATTTGATGTTGTAGAAGACGTTTAAATAGTTGACTTTGATCCTTGTTGCTTGGTAGCTAAATCCTATCTATAGTCTGAGTTCTGGAGTTGGTAGATGATGCAGAATGCTGAGCTCCTTTTGAGACTGAGAAGGAGGACCCCTATTTATAAGCTCCCAAGATAAGGTTTTGAGTCAGGCTTTGGGCGTAGGCCCATAATTTATGCATGACCTCTTTATTTAAAATAAAGAAATAATTACTATTTATTGCGTCAACAATAGCATGTGGCAATTTCTAATTGGCCAAAATTTAATTTCATTTAAATGGGCCCAGGAAAGCCAATTTTACACGTGGCAGCTCCTAATTGGCCAAATAAAAATTATTTTATTTTACACATGGCATAATGTGATTTGTTAGTAAATTTTTACCTCCTACAAATACCCCCTTTGAGAGTCAGACAACCGCATAAATTTTGAGTGTTTGAAGCGATTAAGTCTCGAAACCTGGGAAGATGCTGATAATCGAACCTCCTGTTTGTTTTTGGGCTTCCTTTTTTTTTGGGGGGGGTAAATAACTTAGTGGGTTGGTAGATAATGCATGATGATTTTTTTTGGAAGATAATTCAGCATGTAAATTTGTGATAAAATTCTATCAACAACTTGTGATGAAATTTATCAACAATTTAAAGGGACAGAATTCTGTCAACAACTTGTGATAAATTCTATCAACAATTTAAGGGATAGAATTCTATCAATAATTTGTGATAAATTCTATCAACCACTTAGAGGGATAGAATTTTATTAACAAATTTGGATAAAATTTTATCAACAATTTTCTAGACAATTGCTATAAAGCCTCCCTTTGGGTTACCGTGAATTCATCATGCTTTGTAATCACTTCTTTTAAAATCTCTTGAGTCTTCACTCAAGTTAGCCAGAAATTCATCACCACTTTCTCTTCATCATACTTCATAATCAATAATGTCGATTTGATCCTTAGTGGTGTTGTCATTCATGGTTGGCTCTATTGATGAGACCAATACTTCATAGCAATTTGCAACATTTTCTTGTCTTTTTTCCACTGGGTTTTCCCTGCACATGCCTCTTTTTTGTTTCCCCTTGTTTTCCTTTTTTTGACCTTTTGATATTTCAGTTTTTTAGACCCCCTTTTTTAGGCCCCTTTCCTATTTTTGGGGATTTTCCATTTTGTTTTTAGTCCTCCCCTTTTTTAGGAACTTAAACTAATGGTTTCCTTTTCTAAGGAAAGCTGCTAAATCGACTACTCTCCCTATTAGATCGCAAGTGTGGTTGACTTTTAAGGCGAGAAATCGTTTCTCCACGTACATTCGATTTTTCGCAGGAGACTCTCTCACCTAATGTAGTTGGGGCATCTCGGATTTCTTCTTCTAAACACGACTCTTCTAATTATATTGCGAAGTAAGGTCGACTTTTAAGACGAGCCATCATTTCTCCCTGTAGATTTAATTTTTCATAGGAGACTCCCTCACTTAATCTAGATGGGGTAGACTTAGATGTCTTCCTTCTCATGGTGACTCATCTAATTAGATTACAAGGTGAGGTCGACTTTTAAGATAAGGAATTGCTTCTCCCCGTAGATTCAATTTTTCGCAGGAAACTCCTTCACTTAATCTTTTTGGTGTTGACTTGGATTTCTTCTTCTAACCATGACTCCTCTAATTAGATCAAAAAGAGAGGTCGACTTTTAAGACGAGAAATCATTTCTCCCCGTAGATTCGACTTTTCGTAGGAGACTCCCTTACTTAATCTAGCTGGGGATGACTTGGATTTCTTCCTTCTAGCGGCGATTCCTCCAATTAGATAGTGAAGCGACTCTCCTTATTAGAAACTAAGGCTTGGCTCTACTAATCAGACCACGAAGGCATGAGTCGTCCAATCATACAGCAAAGGTGACACCTTCGATCAGACAGTGCAGACTTGATCCTTCGACCAGACAGAGAGTTGAATTACCCAATTAGATAATGAAAGTGACTCATTCGATCAAATAGTGAAGACTTACCTCCTATGATCAGAGAGCGAAGGCCTTCATACTCCTTCGATGAGATAGCAGAGACTTGACTTCTTCTATCAAACAGTAAAGGCAACTCTCCTAATTAGAAAGCAAAGGCTTGGCTTATCTGATCAGGCAGAGGAGGCGTGACTCATCCAATCAGTCAGTAAAAGTGACTCATCTGATCAAACAGTACAAACTTGACCCCTTTGATCAAATAGAGGCTTGACTCATCCGGTTAGACAGCAAAGGCATGACCCTCCTGATCAGATAACAAAGGTTAAGTCCTGTTATTAGATAACAAAGGCGCGACCCATCTAATCATACATCCCAAAGCCAGGAATCCGCTTGAAATAAGAGGTTGCTAACTTGAAAGAAGGTGCCTACATTGCCAGTTCCCAACTTAAAGGAAAAGGCTGCCAATTTAAAGGAGGATGCCTACATTGCTAATGTGAAAGAGGATGCCGTCTTACTGTAGCCCCTACTTTGAATGCGTTCTAAAAGTTTGCAACAATTTAGTGCATTTAAAGTCTGTTTATATGATTTGAAAATGTGCTTAGTGACTTATGAGCTAGCATCTTGATAAAATAACTTGACAATCTTTTACTTTGATGACTGAGAGTCTTGAACTTGATGACTTGGGAGTTAGTAATTTTGTTGACTTAGGAGTCTTAAACTTTGAAGATTTGAGAGTCTTTAAGTATGGTAACTTGGAGTTTAGAATTTTCCTAATTTTGGAGTGCAGAACTTTGACGACTTGGTAGTCTTTTAATTTTGATGTCTCGAGAGACTTGAACTTTGATGACTTGAGAGTCTACTTGGTGACTTAGGAGTCAGTAACTTTGTTGAGCTAGGAGTCTTGAACCTAGAAGGCTTAGTTGTCTTTAATTTTCGTGATTAAGAGTCTTTGTGTTCGATGACTTGTAAGTCTTTAATTTCGATGAGTTGAGAGTCATTGAGTTCACTTTAAAGTTTGTAATTTGGTTGACTTGATAGCCTTTAGGCAACGTAGAAGTATTTAATTTTGATCACTTACGAATTATGTTAGTGACTTGGAAGTCTTAAGGGTGAGTTGAGAGTCAGAATTGTTGTGACTTGGGAGTCTTTAGGAATGACTTGAAAATCTTCAACTTGGCAACTTCAAAGTCTTTAGATATGTCTTACAAGCATAGAATTATCTTAACTTGAGAATCTTGGAGTTTGTTGACTTGGAAGTTTAATATAAGTGACTTGAAAATCTTTAAATGTGACAACTTGGGAGTTTACAAAATTTAATAACTTAGGAGTCTTAAATTTGAATGGTTTGATAGTCTGCTACTTTGCTGACTTAGGAATATGAAACTTTGGCAACTTGGCGGTCTGTGAGAGTTTGACGACTTGAGAGTCTACAAAATTTGATGACTTAGTAGTTTTAAAAGTTTGACTTGGCAGTCCTCAAGATTTGATGACTTCGAAGTCTGATAAGCTTGAGTTCGGAGTCTAGTAGGATTGACTTTGAAGTATGAGAGTTAGATGACTTAGATGTTTATAGAAGCTGGCCTAAGAGTCTTAGAGTTTCTGAACTCAAAAGCCTGTAAAGGCTAAGTTAGAAGTCTTAGAGTTTAGCGATTTGAAAGTTTAAAATGAGTGACTTGAAAGTCTCTAGGTCTATGCAAGAAGTGACTTGAAAGTATGTAAGATTTTTTGGTGAGTTAAGAATCTATAGAGGCTAACCTAGAAGACTAAGAGTTTGAAGACCTAAAAATTTAAGAGTTGACTTATAGCTTGCGAATATACAAGGAGTCATTTAGCAGTCTATAAGTTTTTAATAACTTGGGACCCTATAGAGGCTAACTTGGGAGTCTAAAAGCTTTAGGACTTGGGAGTCTTCAAGATTTAATGACTTAGGAGTCTTGAATTTTACTAACTTGATAGTCTCTTACTTTGATGTTTTTGACTTTGAAGACTTAAGAGTCTGTTACATGAATGACTTGAGGGTCTGTAAGGTTAACTTGATGGTCTTCGATGACTTGAGAGTCAACAACTTTATTTAGCTTGTGATTCTATAACTTAGATGACTTGAGAATCTTTAAGCTTTAATTATTTGAGAGCTTATGTCATTGATGACTTTAGAGTCATTGAATTCACTTCGAAAGTTTGTAATTTTGTTGACCAGATAGTTTTTAAGTGACTTGGAAGTCATTGATTTTGATGGCTTAAGCACCTGTGGGTGACTTGATAGTCTTCTTCAAGCATATAGTTTACGTTGCCTTCAAAGTCTTGAATGTTTAACTTAATAGTCTTTAAGTGACTTTCAAGTCTGCTCCCTAAATGCTGATTTTAGGTCGTGCCTCTTCCAAAGCACTTTTCAATATGATCTTAATAAATGATCAATCAGATTCTTCGGTATCTTCTTCATCTAATGTGATCTTTCCTTCCTTTGTAAGTTGCATGACTTGCCCCCTGAATGCCTTGCACTTTTCTATAAGGTGACTAATGATCATGTGATACTTACAGTATCTAGGATTGTTAGTTCTTCTGATTTCTTCATGACACTTTGGCTCTGGAAGTTCTATAACCCTCTTCTCGAGAAGCTTGTCAAGAACTTCTAACATGTTAGACTTAGAATAAGGGCATTACTCCTCTTTAGAGCCTCTAAACATTGAGCTTTCATTTCTTAACTATGTTCTTGATTCATCTTCACCGAGCCTTCTTCTATAGTAAGCAATTGTACGCTCTATATCATGAGCTCTTGTTGCCAGTTCTTGGAAGGTTTTGGGCTTGTTCACTTGCGAAGCATAAAATATATCCCACTCCATCCCTTACCACACATCTCAATAGTCAAAGATTCCGATAGATGGCCTTTACACTTTAGAGAGAGAGCACATCAATGGTTAATGTAACCAATGACTGGCTCATCATTCCATTGACTTGTGTTAATCAAGTATGTTATGCTGACTGTGTGGCGTATACTTTAGAAGAGCTTTAAGATCTCACTTTCGATTTACCCCAAGTATCAATTGACTTAGAGGCAAGGTCTGTAGACTAGTCAAATGCAATTCCCTTAAGGGATCGCACGAATTGTTTGACTAATCGATCTCTTTCAGTACTAGCATTACTGTAGGTTTCGATAAAGGGAGCAATATGCTGCTTGAGATTACCCATGCCATCAATCTGGTTGAATTTGAGAGGTTGATAGCCATGAGGTATATGAAGAGCATCAATCCTCTTCATATAAGGCTTTATATATAGGTGCGTCTTGTGAGATCCTCCCAACCAAGCCTTGATTGCTTTAGCTATCAAATTTTGAATTTACTCAACTGACATCAAGCTTAAGGATGAATCCTTCTTTGGTTTGCATCCATCGCCAGAATCCTTAGTGTGATTAGAGTCTTTGTCAAAATCTTCACTGTTTGAACCTTTGTTGAAAGCTCCTGATGACTGCTTTTCTAACTTTTTTGTCAAATCAACAATCTTTTTGTTTTGACGCTTGATTTGAACATCCTTTTCTGTGCTTTCCTTCGGGAGTCGATCCAGTATGGCTTTCATGTTTGCCAGTTGTTCCACCAAGTTGATTAGCCTCCATCACGTAACTGGCATGACAATAATGTCAGAGGATTCAACTTCAACTTGTGAGAAAAGTGAATCCCTTGAAGATACTGTAGAAGAATCACTACTACCATAGTCACTATCCTCCTCACTGAAAGGTTTGAAGATAGGATTGATGTAGGCTTGGACTTCAACCAGTCCACAAGATAGAGTCTTTCTTATATTGAAGATAATAAGAGGTTTTAGTTTCAAAGTAGGGAGACAAACAATTTGATTGACTCCATTAGAAGGCAAGTTGGAGCCAAATTTTTGTGTTTTGTGTGACTGCAAAGTTAGAACCACGATTTGTTGCTTTAAAGTGATGGAGGCAATAGCTTTGTTTGTGATCTTAGTCATCATGCTGGTGCTTTGATTGCTAGAGGCAATACTAGCCTTTGCAGATCCTTCAAATCTAGATCTGGTAATCTCCATCTTTAAAGATTAGATGATGGCATTCTTGGGACCCGTTTCTTCCTTAAAGAAGCGTAGAACTTGTTTGCTTGGAGAAAGAGATGAGAGGTAGAGAAGTCCCACCGAGAGTGCCAAAAATTTGTAGAAACAAATTTTGTGCCTAAAGCAAATTAGACTAGAAATTGACAAACAAATTTAATTTGGTATTAATATTGTATATATGGGTACAATCTCTAAATAAAACATAATGAAATAGTCCTCTAATTCAATCTCATGGTAACTTGATTCTTCCAAGGGCATGGTGCTTGATCTCAGTTCATGCAAAATCAGTTGAAGAACTCTAAAACTGTTCTTGAACTTGATTTATAGATGATTGATTGCTGACTCTGAAGCTTACAAGTTTTATTCCTTCTCGCTTGGTAGCTAAATGCCGCTTGCAGTCTAGGCTTCCGAATATTGTAATCCTGAATGTTGAATATAGTTGGCCAGATTAATCGATGCGATAGCGAGGGCATTTGATCTCGATCGATGAGCTGGTTGAAGAACTCTGAAATTGACTTCAATTTGATGTTGTAGAAGATGTTTAAGCAGATGTCTTTGATCCTTGTTGCTTGGTATCTAGATACCATCTGTAGGCATTATCTCTTTATTTCAAATAAAGAAATATTACTCTTTATTGCATCGATAATAACACGTGGCAATTTCTAATTGGCCAAAATTTAGTTCCAATTAAATAGGCCCGACAAAGCCAATTTTACACATGGCAGCTCGCCAAATAAAAATTATTTTATTTTACACATGGCGCCATGTCATTTGTTAGCAAATTTTTGCCTTCTACAACTGTGTTTGACTTCATGCAGGCTGAGTATCTATCCTCTAATTTGGCTGACGACATACCCATTATTCTCTCCTTTCCACATTGCCCAAAGACATCTAGCTCATTTAGATTCTATGATATGTGGGTGGATGATGAGAAGTATCCTAACTAGGTCAATGAAGCAATCATCACAAGCAGTGGTAAGAGTGGCCAGTACCACGTGATCAACATTCTCAAAAGACTAAAGGATCCTTTAAAGAAGTGGAATAAAGATGCTGATATTCACCTATAGTAGGAGATTTACAAAGCTAAACTTGAAGAGATTCATGTTAAATTATAGAAGGATTGCTATAATCTGGAACTACAAAAGGAAGAAGAGGAAATGAGAGGGAAATATGTTGTAATATTCAAGTCTCCATTATCACTTAAGCTTTAGCAAAGCAAAATGAATTGGACCCATTTAGGAACCAATGCAGTAAAGTGGTCTTTCCCAAAGTCAAACAAAGAAAGCAAGCAACTTATGCCTACTCCATTTTGAGCAAAAATCAAATCAAAGTTAAGGGATTTAATGAAGTTGCACGCGTTATGACTGATTACTACAAGCACCTACTAGGAAAGCAGTCATACAAGAGATAGCATATGAGCACTGAAATCCTAGAATGCGGTCTAACATTATCAGTGGAGCAACAATTGGGGCTTTGTAAATAGGTCACTGATCAAGAGATCAAAGAGATAATTTTTACAGTCCCTAACTGTAAATCTCCAGGGCCAGATGGGTACAACAGTGGCTTTTATAGGGCTACATGGATAGATATAGGGCCTTTTGTGTGCAAAGTAGTGAGAGAGTCCTTTGAAGAGGGTAAATTTCCTAAGGCCTTCAATGCCATAAATCCTGTGATTATCCCCAAGCATGACAGCCCAATTACTGTAATGGACTTTAGACCCATATCATGCCGCAATGTGATCTATAAATGTACATCTAAGATATTATGTAATACATTGAAGGTGGTTCCACCAGGCTTAGTAAATGCTTGCCAAGGGACATTTGTGCATGAAAGGTACTTGTGCGCAATGTCCTTTTATAGCAAGAGATTGTTAGAGGTTCAATAGAGTCATATTTTCCCTTACCGTATATTGAAAATAGATCTTTAGAAGGCATATGACTCTATCTACTGAGAAAGCATCCAAGAGATATTGGAAGGACTAATTTTCCCCACCAATTCAAAAGTTTGATTATGCAGTGTGTGCAAACTCCAACATGTACTATTAATATGAATGGAAGGAGGTTTGGATTTTTTAAGTAGGTTGGGGATTGAGACAAGGTGACTCCTTATCACCTCTCCTATTTGTCTTAGCCATGGAGTATCTGTCTAGATTACTCAAAGAGACAGCAAAAAGCCCTGAATTTAGATTTCATCCTAAATGTAAAAAGCTGAAGATAGTGCATTTAGTTTTTGTCGATGATTTGATGGTGATTTGTGTAGCAAAGAGCTCTATAGTTTAATTAATTACAGAAGCTTTTCAAAGGTTTTCTGAGGCCCACTAGACTCGTAGGAAACAAGCATAAGTTTCAGATAGTGACCAGAGAGGTTCCATAAGCTAGCAAGTTTAGAATACTACAATAAACGGGTTTCTAAGAAGGGATGCTCCCTTTTAGGTACCTTGGGGTCCCTATTACCTTAGAAAAGCTCAGCATAATTGAGTGTCATTGGTTGACAAGATCACAAGTAAGATTAAGGCTTGGTCCATAAGAAAAATATCTTATGTAGGAAGGTTAGTACTTATAAATTCAGTCCTAATGAGATTATATAGCTTATAGGCTTTTATCTTTGTGCTCTCTTAAGAAGTGACCAAATAGACAAATAACTTTGTAGAAACCTTTTATGGGGAGCTAAGAGTGCCTATAAGTGACCTCCATATGTCTCATAGAACAAGACCTATAGTCCCAAGACAATTGGGGGAATAGGTATCAAAAACATTCAAGCATGGAATGAGGCCACTGCTGCCAAATTCGTCTAGTCTATGAAGACAAAGAAGGATATCCTATGGGCTAAATTGATTCATGAAAGGCACTTAAGAAAATGTATGCAGTAGGACTTTACCCCCCATAATGATATCTATTGACAGCTGAAGAACGTATGTAGGGTAAACGGGAAATCTAAAAGGGGATGAGCACAGGATAGGCCATGGCAATGGAACTAAAATAGACAAGGCCAGTATTTAGTGTCCTCATGGTATAAATGGCTTCTTATTGAGCAAGAAAAATTGAATTGGCATAGATAGGTATAAGGTAAATTAAATACTTGTAAGCACTCTTTCATTACATAGTTCATCATGTAGGGGAAGCTTCCTATCAAGGACAAATTGGAGAGGATGGGTGTCCCAGTTGAGAATACTCTTTGCCCCTAGTGTGATAACCACTTAGAATCAATGGAGCACTTAATACTCACATGTGAAATGCCAAGTAAGATTAGAAGAGAGGTGGATAAAGAACTTGACATCCCAGATGCCCCAACACTAGAATAAGGGTTAAGGATTATGAAGAACCAAAATAGACAACCATGTTTTGTATGCTATGCATAGCAGGGAACAGATTGATATTCAAAAAACGAAGTACAAGCAGCCAAGCTATAGTGCACTTTATCAAGGAACAAGTCAAGTATAGGGTATTATCTGTGGGCAGCAAGTCTAGAAGATATAATACATGATTGACATAGTCTTAGCTTGGGATTGGGACACACAGGATGAGTCCTTATCAATTGGTACCCCATAATTTATAATCACCCAAAGAGGATTGGTTTGTGGTAATGATCTTAATTACCTTCTTACCAAAATAGGTACATGCCTATGTGTGTGTTTATGCACACGTGCTTACGAACGTGTGTGTGTGTATATATATATATATATATATATATGTACATATATATATATATATATATATATCTAGACAAAAACCACACACACACTCACACACACGCACACACACATATATGTACATACTTATTTACGCATACCAAGCCCCAAGCCAACTTTTGGTTATGTCCTCATTAACACCAAAGTCCAAGCTAACTTTCCTAGGTCAAGATAATCACGCTGCAGCATTTCACTTAGGTTTGTCTTAGCTTTTCACCATCAAAACAATGTCTAATTGGGACAATCTATGCTTCTTTGAGAAGCTTAGGAAGTTAACTTTAGGATTATGTAATAAAAGCCCGAGTAAAGTTGTAGTGCAATTCCCTAAAGTGATAAAAACCCCAACTAATGCAGTGCTGGTTTTTGTCAAAAATTTACTGACTTTGGGCTAGGTTAAAATCCTAACTAATGGTGCATAACCAAAGAGATCCCAAGCTTTTCTAATTCCCTAAGAAGCCTTTTTTTTCTATGAGCTAAAATTTGGCATTTGTTTCAAATATTGGGAGAAAAGGAACACATATATGGAGTGTGAACTAAATTTCAGGTTTGAAGCAATCTAAAATTTGGTCTTAATTAAGAAGTTTACAGCTGTGATCTTGTGAATTGATTAGTGTATGGTGATTCTATACTCATCAAGGAAGATTTTCCAAGTAGTAGGGCTTTCATTGGTGGAGTAGAGCCTTCAAAAGGCTTCTTAGAAGATGGAGGATGAATCTTGAAAAATACAACTCATCTTAGTTGTAATTATATTAGCATCCCAATTTATTTTCCTAGGATATTGTTCAAGCCCCCTATTGGCCCACTTACCACCCCAATGTAACAGCTAATCCCCTCTATTTTGGGTATTTAAAGTCCCAATTACCTCCATGTAAAGGCAGCTTGAGTTGAATTATGAATTGAATGGCAAATGGCTATTTTATCTCACCAAAATCTCTACATCTTTATCTCTTTAATTAAGAGTGGTGACTAGAGCCTTCTCTTTAAAATTCTTCTTTGGTGGGTGAAAACCTTTAGGAGAGGAATTTGGTGGAAGGTAATTTAGGGTATCATTGTTATTGTAGCTTCGGAAGAAACTTCACAATCCTCTTGATTGTTTGAGATTGGATCCCAAAGGAGCATCCTTAGGTTGTGATTAGTCCCTAGTTATGTTGATCTTAGGATCCTGAGGAACCATCCTCATCAAGATGGTATCAAAGCTGTAACTTCTTTTTGGTGGTTATTGATCCAAACACCTCAGTACCCTTCATTTTCACCCCAAAAATCTATACTTTGACTCATCAAAATTTTCCTTTATTTACCGACCTTCATCAACCCTTACGAGTTGACAAAGAACCGTAATTATAGCCCAAACACAATCCCTAACCCAAAGACATCTCTAGAACTCCACAAAAAGCCTTCACAAAAAGTCCATCCAAAAATCACCCAGGCAAAAATTTGGCATGGCCTACCCTTGCTGCTTGGCCTGACCATTCCACCTTTCCTGTGTTCTCATTCCTGTTCCAGAGATTTTGGCATGGCCATCTTGTGCCACTAAACACAACCATGCCACTTTTATTTTCCTAATTTCTTGTCCGCGCTTCCGCTATTTCCATCATTTTTCCTATTTTCACCTTACAAACTCTACCAACCATGGTCAATGAGGAAGATACTTCTTACTCTAAGGGTATGCCTTTTGAACAAGTCCCACGAGATAGATGGGTCATTGTTGAGCTTTAAGAGCAGGTAAGAAAGCTCATTAACAATTTGAATAAGTAAGGGGATCTACACAACGAACCTTTACCATCAAGGATATGTTAATCCTATTGACATCGCATACTCTTCCCCTCATGAAGACACTGATGATGAGGAAGGAGGGACTAGAAGGAAAGGGCATCCAAATGGATGACCCTAGAAATACCAAAGTATAGGCTACGAAATTTTATGACAGTCTTAACTCGGAGAACTATCATGATTAGGTTCAAACCATTAAGGTCCTTTGAACCTAAAGAGTATAATGATATAAAGGACTTCTAACTGGTCATTCTTAAATTAAATGGATATGCTTGACTATGGTATGAGCACTTAAAGAAAAGTGGGGCTAGAGAAGTCAAATCCAAAATCAAAATTTGATCCAAGCTTGAAAAGCATATAGACAAGAGATTCTGATCCCCTTCTTACAAATAAGAACTCTACCTCAAGATCACATCTCTCAACTAAGAGAATCTAAAGGTAGAAGAGTACACTAGGGAGTTTAAACAACTCTAAATAAGGGTTGGTTTGGAAGAAGAACCCAAGCTCAAAATCGCTAGGTTCATTAAAGGACTATCTCCTAACATTGCTAACAAGGTGGATTTATAAACTTACTCATCCTTTGATGATTTGTGCCACCTAAGTATCGAAGTTGAGAAGCAACTTAAGGGTGGGAATTCCTTTCACGCCTCCCTTACTAAGAGCCCCTCCACTCATAATGCCTGGCATGAAAAGCATGTAGATGAGCCCAATGGATATTGGAGATCAATCTCTCCAAAGATAAACACAGAGAGAGAGAGAGATAGAATTCCTAAATGAAGAAAGCCTCTAATGGAGTAGATTCAACACTTAAAATAGGAAGCAAGTAGGTAAATCAACCCACCCTCTAACCCTTTAAAGTCTTAGAACCATGGATTAGATTAAAGGGAAGGCTCAAATCACCAACCTTCTAAAAGAAATAAAGAATTTGAGATTTTGATGAAAACCAAGCTTCAAGCTCTCATATCATTTATAAAATCAGATTTTTCATAGAGGTAATTGGGTCCATAAATATCTAATGAGAGGGAGAATTAGCTATACATTAGTGGGGTAAGGGGATTAATAGGAGGCTTACAAAATATCCTATGAAAATAAATTAAGATGATTGAAATAATTACAATCACCATGAGCTGTATTTTTCAGGCTTTATCCTTCATCTTCTATAGAACCTTGAGTATGCTCTTCTCCTCTGATGTAGGTGCCTCCACTTGTGGACTCTTCCTTTGTATGTGAGGAATCATTACGTGGTAATTAATGTCTAAAATTGCAACTGTAACCTCCTCAATCAAGCCCATAATCAAAACCGTGCATTTTTTAGTCCTATACTGACCCTTGCTCGGTATTTTGCCCATAACCTCCTCAATACTTAGATTTTGACTGCAATTTAAGGTTTGTTAGAAAATAGACATTTTGGGATTTCCCTCCATGTATAATTCAAAGAAATTGGAGCTCATTTTCATGGTTAAATTTGAGATAGAAATGAAGCAAGGTATTCTACCTAAAAACTGAAAATAAGTTAATAAGGTGGTTTTGGGAGGATTAAGTGGTTAACTCCTTATTTAGGGCTACAATTGGCCCAGCTACCTTTCCTAACCCTATTTGGACCTTCTTAATAGCCCAAAGTCAATATTGACCTGGGGGAACCTAGTCCTTGACCTAGGGTCAATATTGGACTAACTTGGTTCATAACCCTCACTAGTGAGAGTAGGCCCAAGCTCGGAAGTTACTCTACATCAACCCCTCCCCCTTAAAAAGGATTTGTCCTCAAATCTTCATCATGTTCTTCATCATCTTCAACGTAAGGAGTGAGATCCCTAACATCAAAGCTGGTGGATATTTAGATATCTCCTGGAAGTTCAATCTTGTATGCATTCTCTCCCACCTTTTGTACCACCTTATATGGAACATCTCCTCGAGCCCTGAGATTGTTCTTCCTTCTTGAGGGGAACCTTTCCTTCCTCAAATGTATCCACACAATATCACCCAATTTGAACTCAAGGTGTGCGCAGTTCTTGTTAGCCTTTTGCTTGTATTGCTCATTCGTTTTCTCAATTTGTGCCCTTACTTGCTCATGTAGCTTCTTCATTTCTTTAGCTCTTGCTTTGGCCTCAAAACTCATCCTTGATTCTTGAGGAATAGGAACACGATCAATGGGAGTAAGGGGGTTAAGACCATAGAACATTTCAAAGGCATAGTGAGAGTTAGCATGGGAAGGAGCCCCATTGTCAGCGAATTCGACATGAGCAAGCTTGACCTCCCAATGCCTCAAACTCTTACTCACCATACCCCTTAGCAACGTTGTGAGAGTTTGATTCATCACCTCCTTTATCCATCAGTTTGAGGAGGGAAACTAATGCTAAAGAGTAATTTAGTCCCCACGAGCCTCCATAGAGATCTCCAAAAGTGAGATAGAAATTTTGCATCCCTATCCGACATGACGATTCTTGGAATACCATAGAGCCTCACAATTTCTTGAAAGAAGAGGTATGCAATGGAGGCAGCATCATCACTCTTATGGCATGCAATGAAGTGAGCCCTCTTGGAGAATTGAATCCATCACTACCATGATAACATCTTTTTCCTAAGGGGTTCTTGGAAGGGCCACAATGAAGTCCATTCTAATATCATCCCAAGGCCTTGAAGGGATCAAAAGAGGAGTGTAGAGACCTTAATGGAAATGACCCCTAGCCATGTGACAAATGGTGCATCTTAAGATCACCTTATGAACATCTCCATCCATTTTGGTCCAATAAAAATGATCCTTGAGTATCTCAACGGTCTTATTAATGCCAAAATGACCGACTAAGGCCCCTCCATAAGCCTCCTTGACAATTAAGTCCTTTAGAGGACTTTTAGGGATACAAAACTTGTTTCCTTTAAAGAGGAAACCATCCTGTATAGTGAAAGAGCCAAAGTTAGAAGGATTATCTACCACCACTTCCTTGAAGTCTTTATCCTTATGGTATAGAGTTTTGATAGAATGAAATTCGAAAACCTTGGCGTCAAGGACCGAAATGAGAGCATATCTCCTTGATAAGGCACCAGCCACAGCATTCTCTTTCTCACTCTTAGGCTTGTAAGAGAAGGTGAAAGATTAAAGGAACTCAACCCATTTAGCATGTCTTGAGTTCAACATGTGTTGACCATTGATGTAAGACAATGCCTTGTGATTCGAGTAGAGCACAAAGGGCTTGGGCTTAAGGTAATGACTCCAACATTCCAAAGCCCTAACAATGGCATAGAATTCCTTGTCATAAGTGGAGTAGTTGAACCTCGAACCATTCAAGTTCTCACTAAAGAAAGCTAAAGGGCACTTAGCTTGAGTGAGGACCGCACCAATCCTAACACCACTAGCATCACATTCAACTTCAAATAGAAGATCGAAGTTGGGAAAAGCTAAGATATGAGCCGAGCAAAGCCTATCTTTGATGGTTTTAAAGGTCCTTTGATGGCCTTTGTCCGCTCAAAGCTTTTTTTTTTAACGCATTTGGTGATGAAAGCCATAATGGAGTTAAAGTCTTTGATGAACCAGCAGTAGAAAGAGGCCAACCTATATAAGCTTCGCGCTTCCGTGATGGAAGTGGGAATAGGCCAACTCTTGATAGCCCCAGTTTTAGATTCATCAACTTGAATTCCCTTATCAGACACAACATAGCCAAGACAGATGACATGAGGAGTGAATAGTTCACACTTCTCAAGTTTGGCATATAATTTTTGTTGTCGCAATACTTAGACCAATTGAGAAAGATGCTCCACGTGAGGCATTTCATCCCGACTATACACGAAAATATCTTCAAAATACACCATAATAAACTTTCTAATGAATGGTCTCAAGACCTCATTCATCAGCCTCATGAAAGTGCTAGGAGCATTAGATAGATTAAATGACATCACAAGTCACTCATATAGCCAATGCTTGGTCATAAAGGTGGTTTTCTATTCATCTCCTTCTTTCACTCTAATTTGGTGATAGCCACTCTGGATGTCAATTTTGGAAAAGGCCTTGGACCTATGTAACTCATCAAGCATATCATCTAATTAAGGAATATGGAATCGATAGATGTTATTCATGGCCCTAGAATCAATATACATATGCCAAGTGCCATCCTTCTTAGGTACCAAAAGGGCAAGAATCGATCATGGACTCAAGCTTTCCCTAATGTACCCATGACTCTTGGACTTGTCACTCAAGCTCTTTCGACTCATTAGGATTGCACCTATACGCTACTTTGTTTGGCAAGAGAGTGCCCAATAGGAGATCACTTTGGTGCTCAATTTCTCTCAAAGGAGGGAGCCCCAGGGGCAAATCATTGGGGAATACATCCTTAAACTCTTTTAAGAGTGATTGAGCTAACGAATGCATGGGTTTCACCACCTCACTAGTGTTGATTCTACCATAAGTAAGGCAAATAAAGGCTTGCTCTTACTAAATGCTCTCTCTACTTGTGTTTTACTCATAAATAAGCTCTTTTCACTTCCTTTCCCCAGCTTAGATTCGAGGAGTTTAAGTGAAGGTAGCGGTGTCAAAGTAAGATTACAACCCATGTACTTGAATACATAAGTATTGGCATATCCATCATAAATCACATGATTGTCAAACAACTGTGAGCTACCAAGCAATAAATGACATGCATCCATGGAAAAAACATCACATATGACTTCACCACAATTTGGACCAATTGAAAATGCAATAAGTGCTTACTTAGAAATGGTTGCCTCACTTCCTTGTTTGAGCCATTGGAGAGAATAAGGGGTGGGATGGACCTAGGTGGGTAATTGAAGTTCATCAATGAGTGTTGTGGAAGTTACATTGGTGCAACTTCCTCCATCAATAATGAGTTCACATACCTTACCTCTGATAGTGCATTAGGTGGAGACAATTTACTCCCTTGGCTTGGCTCACAAGGAGCCTCCTGGATATGGAGTGCTCTTCGAATCACCAAGAGTTCACCTACATCCGGAGTGATCAAAGTTTGATCCTTCTCTTCTACTTCCTCTTCACTAGTAGCTCCTTTCATAGCTTGAATTTCTTCAACCTCCTCAATGGTGAGAGCCCTTTAGTTAGGACAATCTGCTTGGTAGTGTCCATAATGATGACCTTTGAAGCACTTTTTACCCTCCAATCTCATTGCTGGTTCACTAGCAATCTCTTTACCCTTGTCAAGAGTTTTGATGGGTGTAGGGGTAGTGATAGCTTTGTTAGGGATGGAGTAACCCTTAAGGGTACTTGAAAAACAAATAGAGGAAGCGGTTTGAAAGGGTTTTTGACCCTTAAGTTGGTTTTCAACCTTAATAGCTAGGTGGCATACATCAACAAAGGATAAGTAAGTTTGCAGATCCACTTTATAAGTAATGCTAGAAGATAATCCTTTAATGAACCTAGCAATATTGAGTTTGGGTTCTTCATCCAAGCCAACCCTCATTTGGAGTTGCTCAAACTCCCTAATATACTCTTCTACCTTTAGATTCTCTCGATTAAGGGAGGTGACCTTGAGCTAGAGTTCTTTATAAGAAGAGGTAGAAATCTCTTATCCATATGCTTCTTGAGCTTCGGCTAAGTCTTCATTTTGGATTTGGATTCTCTATCCCTACTCTTCTTCAAATGTTCATACCATAATGAAGTATACCCCTTTATCTTAAGAATGACCAACTTGAAGGCCTTCTCATCATTGTAATCTTGGAGTTGAAAGATCCTTTTAAGGGCTTGAACCCAATCAAGATAGTTCTCTGAGTTAAGATTGCCATTAAATTCCTGAGCCTTAACTTTGAGATCCCGAAGATCATCCGTTGCATGCCTTAGTGTTCTTGGCCTTTCTTCCTCATCATCAAAGTCTTCATGGGAAGAGTAGTATTCGATGTCAATAGTGCAAGCATCGTAGCCTCGTTGGCAAGGGTTTGGTGAGTGGATTCCCTTACTTGGGCAACCTTTTGAGTGAGCTTCCTCATTTGCTCTTAAAGTTTTACAAGAGCCCTACCTATTTCATGGGCTTGCTCAAGAGGAATGTTCGAGAAGTGAGAAGGATTGCCCTCACTAGTTACGGTTGACATAAAGGTGAAAACAAAAAAAGGAAGGAAGGGAAAAAAAACAGGGGAAGCACAGGCGTGCTGAAGGAGCATGACCAAGATAACAGTGAAATGGGAGGGGGCGTGGTCGTGCTGTGTGGCACAGGGGATTGTGCTAGATCTCTGGAACAGGACTTAAGAATGCAGGAAGGGGGCACGGTCATGCCAGGTAACACATGGCAGTCATGCCAAATCTCTGGTCAATTTTTTAAAGTGCAGGATTTTTGCACGGGCATGCCAAGTGCCACGGGGTGGCAGTGCCAAATTTCTATTTTTGTGTTTTTGGCCTTTTATGGAGTCTTAGAGATGCGTTTAGGACTGGGATTGTGTTTGGGATATGATTAGGGTTCTTTATAGACTATATAAGAGATTTAGAGAAGGAGAACTAATAACAAAATAGTATAAAAAGGGAAAAACTTTAAGCAATTCCAACATAAGGATGGTTGCAGTGGATGCGTACCAAGAGATAGGATCACTGTGCTTTGATGCCAAATAATGCATGGTGAATTTCATTTATCCTATAATATATATGAAAAGCATGTAGATAAGCATAATGAATATTGAAGACGAATCTCTCCTAAGATGAACCAAGAGAGAGAGAGAGAATTCCCAAATGAAGAAAGCCTTTAATGAAGTAGATTCAACACTTGAAATAGGCAGTAAGCAGATATATGGACCCACCCGCTAACCCTCTGAAGCCTTCACACCAAGGATTAGATTATCAACACCCTCCTAATAGAGATAAAGAATTTGAGATTTGAGGAAAACCAAGCTTCAAGCTCTCATATCATTTATCAAATCTGATTTTTCATGGAGGTAATTGGGTCTATAAATACCCAATAAAAGGAAAAATTGGCTGTATATTAGTGGGGTAAGTGGACTAATCGGAGGCTTACAAAATGTCTTAGGAAAATAAATCAATATGCTTAAGATAATTACAATTATTATGAGCCATATTTTTCAGGATTTACCTTCCATCTTCTAAAGAGCCTTGAGGGGGCTCTACTCCTCTGATGGAGGTTCCTCCACATGTTGACTCTTCCCTCATGGTGAGGAATCATTCCATACCGAATAATCTCCAAAATTATAGCCGTAACCTCCTTAATGAAGCTTATAATCAAAATCGTGCATTTTCTAGTCCTCGACCGACCCTTGCTCAGTATTTTGCCCATAACTTTGTCAAGACTTAGAGTTTGAATGCAATTCAAGGCTTGTTACAAAATAGACATTTGGCGCTTTCCAATCATTTATAATGTGTAGAAATTTGACTCATTTGGCTTAGATAAATTTGAACAATAAATAAAGTAAAATATTCTGTCCAGAAACTAAAAATGAGCTAATGAGGTGGTTCTAAGGGGATTAAGTGTTTAACTCCTTATTTAGGGCTACTATTAGCCCAACAACCTTTCTGAACCCTACTTGGATCTTCTTAAGGCCCCCAAGTTAATATTGACCTAGGGTGACATTGTCCTTGACCTAGGGTCAATATTGGGCCAGCTTGGTTCGTGACCCTCACTAGTGAGAGTAAGCCCAAGCTTGAGAGTTGCTTCACATCAGCTCACATTGAAATTGAAACCCAGCCTCGCATGTCAAAGCTCTTGAAATCGGTAAAGGGATTGCTAGTAATCCACCTAAAAAGTTGAAAGGAAAGAAATGTTTTAAGTGCCATAGTTTTGGCATTTTCAATCCAATTATCCCAATAGAAAGACCCTTATCATCAAGTAGGTAGAAGAGATTCACACCATTGAGAAAGAATCAAGTAAAGAAGATAATGAAAATAATAGTTCTACCTTGGTGAACCCCAATGTTGGAGAATTGTTGTTGGTCAAAAAGTCACTCCATGTCATAAAAGTTCCTTATGACAATAGCCAAAGGGAATAAATCTTCAACTCAAGGTGCATCATTGGAGGCAAGGTTTGTGGCTCAATCATAGATGGCGGTAGTTGCACCAATGCGGCCTTTAAGACACTTATCGACAAGCCTCAAATCCCTACTAAGAAGCATCCTACTTCATACTCTCCTTAATAGTTAGGACCGAATGATGAGGTAGCTGCTTTGATATAAGCTCTTATTTCCTTCTTAATAGGTCCTTATTATGGTGAAGTATTATGTGGTGTCTTTCCTATGGATGCATATCACTTGTTACTTGGTACGCCTTGGTTGTATGATAACCATACGGTTTACGATGGGTATTCTAATACTATTTACTCAAGTCAATGAAAAAAGCCCCGTATTGGCCCCTTTACCTTCATCCAAACCTCACGAAGCTACACCGAGGAGGGGAAGTAAGAAAAGCCCCTACAAGAGTGAAACACATGAAGAGTGTGCCACTAGTAAGAGTAAGTCTCAAATCGTCTTACTAATGGCGAAGCCAAAAATAAGTGAGGGAGTGGAACTTTTACCCCTTATAGCTCATCAAGAGCTTGAGAATGAAATCACAAAGGAACCCATCCCCAAGGTCCCATTACCCATCGAAATGATCTTTGGAGAAAGCCCTTATGTGGGTGATCAAGCTACAAGTGACATATCTCTTGAGTATGATGCGGTTGAGCTATAATGTGATGGGTATGTTGAGATCTTCGATCAGCTCATGAGGCCTAGGATAGATACTCATTACTTTGATGTTCTCCTAAAGATCTTCAATAACTCCTACATATTACAGAAGAGAGGAGTCCTTAGCACCTTAGGTGTTTTTAAACCCAAGAGTGGTAAAAGGCATACAAGGTTGATTCAAAGAATTTTAATTCCAAGGATTTAAGTGCAAATCCTTCTCAAATGGGAGAGGTTGATGGATAGCAAGCCCCAAGCCAACTCTTAGCTATGCCGTTATTCACACCAAAATCCAAGCCAACTTTCCTAAGTCAAGATGGTCACGCTCCAACATTTAACTTGGGTTTGACTTGACTTCTCACCATCCAACCATATTCAATTAGGGCAATATATGCTTCGTTGGGAAGCTTAGGGAGTTAACTTTAGGTTTACACAATAAAATCTTAAGTTAGGTTGAAATTTGATTCCCTAAAGTGACAGAAACCCCAACTCATATAGTGCTGGTTTTTGTTGAAAAAATTGCTAACTTTGGGCCAAGTTAAAATCCTACCTAACAAAGCCCAAACGAAGCGATCCCAAGTTTTTTTGACTCGCTAAGATGCTTATGTTAGCCGCATAAACTAAAATTTAGCATTTGTTTCACATTTGGGAGAAAAAGGGCCCAAATAAGTGGACTGTGCACAAAACTTTAGCTTTGGAGCAATCCGACATTTGGCCTTAATTAAGGAGGTTACAGTTGTGATCTTGGGAATTAATTAGTATGGGATGATTCTACACCTATGAAGGAATATTTTCCAAGTCGTGGGGTCTCCATTGATAGAGTAGAGTCTTCTAAAGGCTCCCCAGATGATAGAGGATGAATCCTGAAAAACACAGCCCATCCTAATTGTAATTATCTTAGTATCTCAATTTATTTTTCGAGAATATTCTGTAAGCCCCTTATTGGGCCACTTTCCCACTAATCCCCTCCATTTTGAGTATTTGAAGACCTCATTACCTCCATGTAAAGGAAGCTTAAGTTGAATTATGAATTGAATGGCAAATGGCCATTTTCTCTCACTAAAATCTCTACATCTTTACCTCTTTGATTAAGAGCGGCGATTAGAGTCTTTCTTTTAGAATACTCCTTTGGTGGCTAAGAGTTTTTAGGAGAGGAAATTGGTAGAAAGTAATTTAAGCTATCATTAGCATCTTATCTTGGGCACAAACTTCATAGTCCTCTTAATTATTTGAGATTGGATCAAAAAGAGGTATCTAGGGTGTGAATAATCCATAGTTATGTTGATTGTAGGAGTTTTAGGAGCCATCTTCATCACTTACACAAATACAAACGTACATATACGTGTGTGTATGTGTGTGTGCATATATATATATATATATATATATATATATATATATATATATATATATATATATATATATATATATATATATATATATATATATATATCGGTGTGTGTATGTGTATATGTATGTGTGTGTGTTGTGTGTTGTGTGTGTATATATATATGTATGTATGTATGTGTGTGTGTGTGTGTATGTGAGTACATACCCACACATACACACACACACACACACACACACACACATATATGGATGGCCGCAAGAGCACGGTGGCGTTGTAGCAAATCAAGGTCATCTCCCAAAAGGATTAGGCCAAGCTACCGGGTTATATTCCCTCAAGATAGGCTAAACAAAGCCAAATTAAGAAGAAAATTTAACTATACTACTTATCTAATCCAAAACATAACCAATCAAGAAACTTAATTGAATCGAGCAATTTTCCAATGCAAGAATTAATAAAGCACCTCTTCTTTATATGGATAATTCCAAAACCAAAAATTGAATTACCAAACCCCTCTTTAAGGGGGATTGAAATGCTTAAATATAATCAACTATTATTTCACATAGGTTTTTTATTAATCTAAGATCAATAAGAACGCAATTATCAAATCTTAGGGGTTTCTTAAACTGTAAGTCTTTCTCAAGATCCCACATACTTAAGTCAAATCTTACTTTTGCAACATCTAATTTCACCTTTTAGTTCTTCATCGAATGCCTAAAATAAGCAAAAAGTTGATTAATTTTCCTACTAGCAAATCAACGTTTAAGATTCAATATAATAAACCCAACAAATCCAAAGCACTTTTAGATCCAAATTAGAATTGATACAATCACAAGAATTCAACTCAATTCCAAGATTGACAATTCAAAACCTAACATAAAAATCCACATTAATCCAAAAAGCATAAAAATCTAAAGAGAAAAGAGAAGAGAAGGAAGAAGAATTGCTCAGTCGATGCATGCTTGTACAGCTAGATGCAAGCCCGACTTGGTATCCTTGCAAATCTTAACCTTTAACTTGCTCTCAATTCTCTCATCTAATCCCAATCCTAACTTGATGGTGTATGGTAAAAGAGGATGGATGAAGGATGGGGCTTGAACGAAAGCAGTAAATTTGGTTTTTGTGGCGGAAATGAAGGCTGTAAATATCAAAAATGCCTAGAAGTCGAATAGCCACAAAAAAATCAAGCTGACCAGAGGAGACAGAGTTCACCACAAACGATAGGCGCCACCACGGACAGACCGTGGTGGCCTCTGGTCATGCTGGATGATCAATTTTTACGCCGTTGCTTCTCCTCGATCCTTCTGGGCTGTGTGCTGGCCACGGTTGATTCATGTTGGGTGCCTTAGGGCCATTTTTTGCTATCTCCTTTGATCTTGAAGGCCTCAAAAATCCTCATTCTAGCATCATGCATTGGGTTCTTAAGATCAAAATCTACAAACACATCTCAAACAAGAGAAACCAGGCATAATAGTAGGAATCAGGCATAAGTCATATAATTAAGCATATTAATCCCCTAAAATGACTCTCAAACACTCATAAAATCCTATGCAAATATAACACTCATCACTCCCCATTCTTAAACCTTTGCTTGTCCTCAAGCAAACACTGGATAAATCCAACACGAAGAGATGCATCTAGGACTTAAAAACATAACAACCTCCTCAAAATAGGCAATTAATAGCATATCATAAGCAAGAATAGCAATTAATGGCTACTCCAAATAGTGCGTAAGACATTTCAAAATTAGGAGGAGGAGAAGGTTTTCGAAAAAGTATAAGTCCACAAGCTCAATATCAAACTTGATCTCCCCTAAAGAACCACAAAGCACATCATGCAGATCCATGATATTTGGTAGAGCTAAATAGATTGGTAGAACCTCACTCTTAAGAAATGTGAAACACTCTCACTTATGTGTTTAAAATTTAGCATAGATTTACTCAAGACTCATTCCAAAGATGCAATCTATCATATGCTTGCCAAGACTCTCAAATTCTCCACCGCTAAGAATGCAATGTGCACATGACCATGAAGAGGACTTTACATGAGTTGTTATGTGGGCTAAAAGGGTTAAAGGAAAAGGTGGATTAATAAATATGGGCAACGTGGAGCTATGTAGCCAAACGACTAGGGAGCAATCAACG
This sequence comes from Carnegiea gigantea, assembly GCA_029747015.1. Lineage (NCBI taxonomy): Eukaryota > Viridiplantae > Streptophyta > Magnoliopsida > Caryophyllales > Cactaceae > Carnegiea > Carnegiea gigantea. The sequence goes on from JAKOGI010002264.1 coordinate 36,807, forward strand.
AACCACCTAAAACCATGCATAAAGATTACCAACACTCCAATCTGAATAATATGTTGAACATTCCCCAATGAATCAAGCAGGAAATGAGTTGACCAATAAGGAACTCAAGCTACTTACATGCCCAATGCCAATCAACTTATTCATCATTTTTTGTTGTCTTTTTTTTTGTTTGTCATTTCTCTTTTTTTGTTGCTTTCTCTTCAATATGACTCTTCTACCTTCTTTTTTCTTGAAATGAAATGAAAATATCAATTATGGAAAGGCATAGGATCAGTAACTATCAACTCATTAACTAATTCATAAATCTACATATACAACCCGAATAAGAGGGGAACAAAACCAAATGCTCAATAGCATCGATCTCTTAATAAACCAATATACCAAAGCCGCCTTAAACTCAAATGCCCCTAAAACCACCCACTACATAGATGAAGTGATGCTACATAGACTTGGCTTAAAGGTTAGAAACATGTGTTTAGCCTAGGGTTAAGATGAATGGATCACAACAAAGACAAGATTATAGCTCAAATGGGTTAGCAAAGGGATAAAATATGTAACACAAAGGATAGGCTATTTGGCTATGCTGACATAATGTGGAACTACAAAGAATGCCTCTATCATATAATCAACTATGCACATGCAAATGTAGCTTTGAGCAAGAGCATAGGCAAGTTCTAGAGATGTAACATGGAGGAGTCACACACATGAAAGAAACATGAGACTAAATGTGATGATTAGTCCAAAGAAGGCTCAAAGTCTCACAGGATATCTCCCAAAGTCTCAATTAGCTTCTAAAATGACTATCATATACCAACATTAGTGCTAAAGATTCCAAGGGGCAACGAAGTTCTCAATCAAGACAAGGGTCAAAACAAGAAATATTAATAAAACCTTTATAAATTTTAGCATCAAAAGGGATTACACATTAAAAGTTACTAAAGCTCATGAAAGCTATCTTACCTAAAGAATCATCATTGGATGGATCTCAAATCAATCTACACCATCCCTACATATAATCCTATATACAAACCTAAAATGCACTAAATGCGAAACACTAATGCAAACAAAAACAAACCTAAAACTACATGGTTTGACAAGTATGCAAACTAAAGGCCAAAATGAAAAACATAGAACTATCCTTCCCCTATGCTTAGATAAAGCATAATTCAAAGAAAATAAATAAGGAGAATGGAAGGGGGAAACAAAAGAGAACAATCTCACCAGGTTAGGTGCCAAATGCACTTAAGCTAAAGGCCTCCTCGCAAATTGGGCAAATAGAGCATCAGTCACTCTATCACAACTTTAATATATGGCCTGTCAAATCACATGCCGACAAGGCCCGCAAAAGCTTGTTAAACACCGCAGTATGGGACTCACAAGTTTGGCTATAAGAGAGTATGAAGATAAACATAATAAAGAACATTAGTGCTCTCTTTAATAAACCAAATGCCATTAAAAAATCAAAAGTGAAATCGAAGAAACTATTCCACATGATTTTTCTAGGCCTGCCCGCCAAGTATATGCAATATGGTTCTAGTGATACGTCATACCTCTAAAGTAACTTAAGGACACAAAATTAGCAACATTCCCACCAAGTATACAAAACATGTTGTTGTTATAGCCCAAATCGACATTACCATTACAAATCATAGGATTACGAATGGGTACATCAATGTAATACTTGAGGGAAGTAGAGGGTAATGAACAAAGTGGAGAAATGTGTTAATGATCAAGGGGATTGGATAGAACAATATTAAAACCAAGGCTAGGAAACTTCTCATACATAAACAAATTATGTGACCCCTCTGAAAGAGTCTTGGCTAGATCATGCACCTCATCTACAGTATCTTTCGAATCAAAACATGCATCAACAATACTAAACCTAGCAACAACTCCAAAAGGCTCACCCATCTCGAGTGCCATGCACTGAGCTAAAGGGAATGATAAATCAGGTAAGGTTAGAACAATATCAATATTATCTCTGGGTGATCCAAAGTCAAGTTGAGCATAGCATGTGTAATAAGGACACGAATCTAGATTATGGTCAGAAGAATTATACAAGTCACACCAAAAAGGAGCATAATAAGATCTAGCATAGAATGCACAAGGATCAAAAAACGAATATCTAAAAATAAGACTAGCCTTCTCCAACTCAAATAAATCCCAAGCAATTCACTCAAGCAAATACCATGCCTCACCAACGCTTTTAGCAAGAAAACTCTAAAACTCTAAAAGAATACGGGTTTTACTATTCACACCCTCATCAACAATGTCCAAAATTTCCCATTGACCCACACAACAACCACATTGTGCAAGACATTTAAACACTTAAAATACCTTCAAAATAATTCATACTCAAACTAGGCGAAATGAAAAATTAGCTTTGTGTTTTTTTTCCAAAATTTTTTTAAATTTTTAAATTTTCATTTTTTTATTTTTTAAAAGAAAAATAAAATGCTTAGTCAAACCTATCGGAAAAAACCCAATATTTGACACTATTGCCCAGCAACGACGCCAAAAACTTGATAGGTTTGTAAGCGCATTGTGGCGTTATAGCAAATCAAGGTCGTCCCCCATAACGACTAGGTTAAGTGACTGGGTTATATTTCCTCAAGATGGGCTAAGCGAATCCAAACTATGAATGAAATTTAACTATGCTACTTATCTAATCTAATGGATAATCAATCAAGGAAATTAAACAAATCAAGTAATTTTCCAACGCAAGAATTAATCAAGCGCCTCTTCTTTAGATTGGCAATTCTAAAACCAATAATCAAATTATGAAACCCCTCTTTCAAGGTGGATTGACATGCTTAAATCTAATCAACTATCATTTTACAAGGGTTTTTGATTAATCTAAGATCATCAAGAATGCAATTATCAAAACTTAGGGATTTCTTAAACGGTAAGTCTTTCTCAAGCTTTCACACACTTAAGATGAATCTTAGTTTTCCAACATCTAGTTTCAGCTTTCAACTCTCCACCAAATGTCTAAGACAAGTAAGAAGTTGATCAAGTTTCCTACTAGCAAATCAATGTCTAAGATTCAATACAATAAACCTAACAAATCCCAAGCACTTTTAGATCAAAATAAGAATTGGTCCAATCACAATAATTCAACTCAATTCCAACATTAACAATTCAAAAGGTAACATAAAAATTCGTACTAATCTAAAAAGCATAAAAATCTAAAGAGAAAAGAGAAGAGAAGGGAGAGGCATTGCTTAGTCGATGCGTGCTTGTATAGGTAGATGCAAACCCCACCTGGAATCCTTGCAAATCTTCACCTTCAACTTGCTCTCAATTCCCGCTCATCTAATCTAAATCCTAACTTGATGGTGTACAATAAAAGAGGATGGATGAAGGATGACGATTGAATGAAAATCGTAAAAGTTGCTTTTTATGGCAGAAATGAAGGCAACAAATATCAAAAATGCTTGGAAGTCGAACAGCCACGAAGAAATCAAGCTAACCCAGGGAGACAGAGCTCACCACAAACCATGGGCGCCACTATGGGTAGAACGTGGTGGCCTCTTATTACGCTAGTTGATCAATTTTTGTCCCACTGCTTCTCCTGGATCCTTCGGGCCTGTGATGCTGGCTACGGTTGAATCATGTTAGGTGTCTTAGGCCCATTTTTTGCTATCTCATTTGATCCTTAAGGCCTTAATAATCTTCATTCTACCATCATGCTTTGTGTTCTTATGATCAAAATCTGCAAACACATCTCAAACAAGCGAAACCAAGGGTAATAGTAGAAATAGGGGCATAAATCACATAATTAAGCATAGTAATCGCTTAAAATGACTCCCAAATACTCATAAAATCCTATGCAAATATCACATTTATTAATGTGTATGTGTGTGTGTGTGTGCGTGTGCGTGTGTGTACATATACATAGGTGGATTTACGTTTTGGAGAGTGATGTCCATGGACACCCCTAGCCCAAAAAATTTTCTAATTAGCTATTTTGAAGGAGGTCATATTGATATTACTGGATGTCGCTAAAATAGACCTAAAAAGTTATAGACACTCTTCTAATATACCTAACCCATATAGACATATTTTTAATTTTTCCAATTAATAGAAGTACAGCTGTGAAGTTGGAATTTGATACAAAAATACACAAAATAAAATTAAACACACCCAAACCCAAATTGGCCAGCTCCTCAGAGGACAGGTAGCCGAAGTGAATCCAATGGAAAACTCTGTTAGAAAGAAGCATTGAACCTTATGAAATCCTTTGGTTGGATAGGAGATCTACTTGGATGGATCCTGTTAGGGCATACTTGGCCGATGCTATGCTGCCTGCGGATAGCAAGGAGGCGGATCGAGTGAAGAAGCGGGCAAACTGGTTCATCTTATACAACAGGGTCCTATACAAACGCTCCTACGCCTGTCTATTGCTGTGTTATGCAACCCCAGAGATAGGGCAAAAAGTCCTTGAGGAAATCCATGAGAGAGTTTCCAGTGCACATATTCGCGGGTGTGGTCTCACGGTCACTGCTATGCAAATTAGCTACCATTAGCCCTCTTTACATGAAGATGCTATGAGCCTAGTGCGCAAGTGCGACAAGTGCCAAAAATTTGCCCCCGTGCAGCGAAAACCTACCACCCCGCTAATGCCTATAATTAGTCCCCTATCATTCGCCATTTGGGGAATGGACATCCTCGGGCCTTTTCCTAAAACCATAGGCCAGCGCAAATATTTATTCGTCGCTGTGGATTACTTCATAAAATGGGTAGAGGCAAAAGTCATCGCCTCCATTGATGCTGCCGAGATGCGAAAGTTTATTTGGGCAAATATCACCCGTTTTGGCATCCCCTGAACAATGATCTTTGACAACAGTCAGCAATTTGATACAAATAAAGTCACTGACTACCTTAGCACCGTGGGATGCCAAGAGAGATTCACTGCAGTAGCCCATTCGCAAACCAATGGTCAGGCTAAAACTGCAAGCAAGGCTATCCTCCACGGCTTGCAGAAGAAATTTGGACAATGCAAAATGCAAGTGTCGCAGATGAACTACATGGAGTTTTATAGTCTATCCGCACCACTGACAAAACGGCTATGAGGGAAATCCCCTTTATGCTGACTTATGGGTCTGAAGCTGTGCTCCCTGTTGAGGTAGCGCTCTACATATACCACCTCACCACTTCCCAAGAAACACCCAACAATGCAGCCCTACGAGAAGCCCTCGATTTACTCCCTTCTTTTCGAGGCGACATCCTCCTCCAAGAGGTGCTTTACAAGCTTAAGGTAGCACAGCTCCATGACCGTACTATAAAATACCATCCCATCTGTGTGGGCGACATGGTGCTTCGGAGAACTAAGGTCGTGGCTCGATTCAACGAACACGGTAAATTGACGGCCAATTAGGAAGCCCCCTATAAGGTCACAGAACAGGTGAGACCCAGCACGTATCGACTAACAACCTCACAAGGAACTCCCATCCCAAGGATGTGGTGCAGCAGTACTCTGCGCAAGTACCATCATTACCAGCTAGCATCTTTTGAACGGTTGACACTATATATTTACAATACTTTGCGATGACTACCCACACGGACATTGTCGGCCAGATAACATATTTTTCTTCCTTCATTCCCATCACACAACATTAGCCCCCAAGGGGCTAAGGCTTTCACAGCATGGCCTTAAGCCGGTCGGTGCACTTTTAGCCCCAAGGGGGCTAAGTGTCTCAAAGCACGATCTTCAACCAGTCGCTACACCTTTATCCCCCAAGGGGCTAAGGCTTTCATAGCACGTCCTCCTGCCGGTCGCTACACTTTTAGCCCCCAAAGGGGCTTAGTGTCTCAAAGCACGGTCTTTGGCTGGTCGCAACACCTTTATCCCCCAAGGGGTAAGGGTCTCATAGCACGGCCTCCGATCGATCGCTACACCTTTAGCCCCCAAAAGGGCTAAGTGTCTCCAAGCACGAACTTCGGCCAATCGCTATACCTTTAAGCCCCAAGCGGCTAAGGTTCTCACTGCACAACCTCTGGCCAGTCGCTACACCTTTAGCCCCCAAATGGGCTAAGAGTCTAAAAGCATAGCCTTCTGTTGGCCACCACACCTTTAGCCCCAAAGTTCTAAGTGTCTCAAAGCACGGTGTTCGGCCAGCTGCTATACCTTTAGCCTCTATGGGGCTAAAGGTCTCACAGCATGGCCTCAAGTGGTCACTACACCTTTAGCCCCCATAGGGGCTAGGCATCTCACAGCATAGGCCTCGGCCGATTGCTACACCTTTAGCCCCCAAAGGGGCTAGGGATCTCACAGCACAGCCCTCGGTCGGTCGCTGCACCTTTTTGGGCCCAGTGGGCCAAAGGTTTTCTTTTTGTTTGGCATATCTCCTATCATTTCCTTTGCAAGGAACTGCTCCTCACTGACTTGTCATTTTACTTAGGGGCTAAAGATCCATAAGTCCTAACACAGATTTGTGCAAGAGTATGTAAAAGTAAAGTAAAACAACAAGCAATGAAATGCAAAGGCATCCAAATAAAAATTTCTTTTTCATTGATACTTTCTTCAAAATACAACTACTAATGAATAAAGGAAAATAGAAGGGAAAAGGGTAAGGAAGGAAATAGCCGCGGTCTTAAGCGTCAAGGTCCTCATCATCACTGGCCTCTTCAATAAAGCCGTCAAGAGGAGCAATGCTTCCGGGATTATCTAGGACTACGTCAGATACTTTATAGGGAAACACGACCTCCTCAGGGTCCGGCCCAGATTGGATGGCATGGCGGCAGTCTTCGAAAAAGCCTTCTCGCTAGCAATCCATGGGGAGCAGCATCCCTAAGAGTTCACGGAAGAACAAAGCGCATTCTTCCCGACCCTCCTAAAACCCTGTCTGCTCGACCTTGGTTGCGGCATCCTGACCGGCAATTTTTTCGCTATCCAGCTGAATATGAGCATCTTCCAGCTGGTGTGCGGGTCTTTCTTCTCCTTCAACCATTCCTCCCTCTCCTTCTCCCACGTTTCCTTCTCTTTCTTCAATTTTTCCTAGCGACCTTTATACTTAGCCGCCGAGTCTTCTGCTCAGTGCTGGCCCTCCTGGAGGTGCCTGATCTTCTCCTCCATATCAGAAGAGGAAAGCGTGGGCAACATCACCTTCATGGCCCGGGCGAAACCCTTCACAAATAATAAACCAATGATGAGGGCAAGAAATATAAAGAAGAGGAAAGAAAATGACGACCAAATGGAACAGATGCCTTTTACCTTAGCAACCGCAACATGGTCCTCGGTTACCTTCGGTCGATGGGGCGAACCCACAAGTGCTAAGTTCCAAGATTGGGCAAGTTTTTCCACCAAGTCCGACCTAGACGGGGGTAAGCCTCCATGAAGTTCATAGCTTGCGAACGACTATCCTGGGAACCCCTTATGTGGTGACGGCCTCCTAACAGCGTCGGGCTCTTCCCGACGGGTGGACCCCCCTGATCCCACGGCTTCTGCCACCCTCAACTGTGGGTCCTCCTGTCTCTGAGGTGTTGTGAGGGCCGAGAACACTTGTGCTCTAGGCATCTCCTGGCACAACCATTTTCGGGTGATAGAGGGGAGAAGGTTGACAGCCACTGCAGGTGGCTTCCCTGAGCAGAACAAGATTTTGGGCACCTGATAAGAATACCACGAGTGAGTTTTTAAACATTGAAGGTTACTCGGCTGCAATAAGTTGTAAAAGCTAAAAACTGACCTTTTATGCCTGGGATTCAACTCAGTGACGCCTTTCCTCCTCTCGGAGTTGAGCAACCTTAGCAGCAACTTATTCCGAGTTGGCGTTCCCACTCTCGAAGTGAGACAGCATTGTCCTAGCTTGCTCTATACAAAGGAAAAGTAAGTCGGCTCAGAACTACGAGAAGGATAACAAATAAGGGAAACGTAAAATACCTTTAGAATATTTCTCAAGGACAAGGAGGGCGACAGTCATGAAGAAATAGTCATTCTCAAAATACGACAGCTTGGGAAACTAGTTAAAAGACTCCCTGTCACTCAATTTGACCCTCCGGCATTCGAGCTCTTTGCCATGTCTACTATTCGCGACATAAAAGCGAGAAGGGTTTCAGCCGGTGATCTTCCCGAATATAGTACTGAAAATACCCCGCAATCTCCCTTTCCTCGGAGGTTGGCTCACCGAATGGGTTTAGGACCGGCTTGCCGTCGTTCCAATCCGGAAGGTCAGCCCAGCCGATCATACAGTGCACAAAGAAGAAATCATATTTTAAGTTTTTTAACTTTGATTTCTTCTTGATGATAGTTATGAAGCCCTTTCAATTGTTAAAGCTATACCAGCTGGTCTTCCCAGTCTCGCTCGAAGCCCTCTACACCATATGCACCAACTCGAAGGCTTGGCAAGTATAGGATAACCCGCACAGGTCACAAGTGGCAATAAAAGAACACATATTGTGCCAAGACAAAGGCACAACTTGCATAGGTGCCAACTCATACTTGTTTAAAATCTCCACGATGACCTCATGTAATGGGAGTCTAAGGCCGTATAAGAGGGCTACCCAATAAATCGCCATACACCCCGGGGGCGGCCTGTTAACTGTAGCGTCCGGATCAAGAATCATGAACTTTGCAGGGAGGAGATACTTCTTTTCCAAGTCCATTCTCTTTAAGGTGCGCCCTACCCTGTGGTAGGGAAAGTGCGTGCTCGATCAATCTCCCAGATCCGAACACTCTAGTACCCATAGGGAACAGCACCCTCCCCCCCCCCGATGACCTTCTAGGATTGTAACACCCCAAAATGCTAACGATATGATTTACGAAAAACAACAGCGGTAGACTTAATGATAGAAGGCACTACCGCCGTCCTGATAAGGACAAGGCTCACTGAAATCATTTAATCTTTCAACTCATGTTCATAATCACAATATATATTAAACTGAAATACTCCAAGACTAAAGTCTATAATAGTTAAATGGCAAATCACTGTATAAATTGATTCCTTGATAAACCCATTAAGAGTTATAACTTGGTAAACATGTTCTGCTTTCTAAAGATACAGGCAATGGATGTATCTTGAGTATTTAAAAATATCATCTGACTTGATAAATGTCATCTGACTGGATAAATATGTTCTGACTTAATAATACTTATACATAGCGGCGAATGATAACTAGGCCTCCACTCTGTTTCATAAATGTCATTGCAGGTATGTGTAGTCAGTAAATGATCCTTACCCACATAATTGAGCAAACAAAAGAATAAATAATGAAAATTGAGTAATTAAATGGTATACATAACTTGGGTATTTCAATATAACTTCAAAACTGAATTAATGAAAGTAATTAAATCCAATATAAAGTTAATGAAAGTAAAATATACCACAATGAGATAAATGAGATTACAAAGAAAAGGCCTTAATGGTGACAATGGGAGAGTGGTTTTGGCCTTTTCTGAGATAGGTTACTGATACGGGTTTAAGGCTCACTGATGTATAGCTTGGTTCAAGATAACAGCGAGCACACTAGATTGGCTTAATAAATATATTTGATACATTCTGAATTAAGTAACAATAGAGGTTTGAGGCCAAGAGAGATATATCTTGGTTCAAAATAGCATAAACGGCAATAACTTAATCTGATAAATATGGTTTCTAAGTCAAAAATTCTTTTCACTTCCCATATTTCATTCAAAAGTCCATCAAATACAGTTTTTCACCCAAATAGATTATTGATCCCAATGAAAGCTATTAAACTCCTCAAACCTAGTACTTTCTTTATAATATCCATAAGTGATTCAAAACTCATAATTAAGCTCGCAAAATACATGTTCCTCTTCTTTTCTCTCATAAATCAAGCTGAAAACCCCAATAAAATCCATGAATATTTATTTCATAGCTAATATTTTAGTAAAGAAAAAGTAAGAGCATAATAGGGGCTGAGAAAGAATGACTTGTAGCTTAGTCTCCCGATCTGCAATTGAGACCCAATACCCCAATATCGAAAGCTTAAGAAGTCCTGAAAACTTTTATTTAGAACACTAAGCATGATTTCCACCATAGGGTTTCCAAAATGGTGGCTGGTAGCAACAAGTAAAGAAGGCAGCCCAGTAGAGAGGGAGAGGAAGAGAGAGAAAGGGTCTTAAAACTTTGAAATTTATTTGGATGAAATGACTCCAAAATCACTTGGTGAAGATTTAGTCTAGCAAAAGTAAGCTTAATCTAATAATAATTACACATATGTAATGGTGATTTTTCAAATAAGTGGGAGTAATACTTGTTAGGCCGAAATTGGGCCTAAATGAGTTTTGATCCGAAAATTCACTTTACGCAATTGAAATTGTTCGTAGCTCAAAGTTTTTTTTGTTGGTGAGGTTATAACACTAATAATAATAATAATAATAATAATAATAATAATAATAATAATAATAATAATAATAATAATAATAATAATAACAACAATAACAACAACAACAACAACAACAACTATGAATTCTTAAATTATAATTATCGAGGCCTACTATTGATTTACCTGAAATTTTACGATAATTGAAACCCAAAGTGTAAAGTGGGACCCAGCAAATTGTAATTTGCTAAATAAATAAATTGGGTGTATTTGAATTAATAAACATGATTTGGTTAAATAAATAACCATGAAAATAAAGATGATTTAACTAAATATGGGTTAGGGTCGGGATATTACAGTCTTCCTCCCTTAAAGAGTTTAGTCCTCGAAACTTATGAGTTTTGTGAAAATATGCACTGATATCACAAATAAATGTGGATATTTAGCTTTCATCTTTTTCTGGGTTTCCTCAAGTGGCTTTTGAGGAGGTATGATTTGCCCAAACTACTTTTTGGCCCCATCTGAAACTGTGATTGTCTCCTACTTTTGTCGACATAACTCTTTCGTCGGCCTTATCTCATGTTAACATGGCCTTGAATTTCTTTCCTAGTACTTGCTTAGATTAACTCTATTCTTATAACCAATGCTTCTCCTCGCTCACTCCAATAAGATCCAACATTGCTTAAGATTATACTCTTACCAAAATGTCCTCATTTAGTGTTCTCAAAGCATCACATGTTCTCCCCTCATCCGACTAATCAAAGGTCTGCTCCACTTTCACATCGGACAATAAAATGAATATCACCAGGAATGAAAAATGAGGGAATTGACAGTCAAGTGAGTCATTAAGTCTAAAAGAAATAAACAATGAGATTAAAAAAGATTGATAAAAGGGGGATTATCATAAGGTGGTTGAAGTAAAATAACTAGAATGTTGAAATATAATGCCAAATGAATCATGATTTATAAATATGGATTATAAAGGATCCAATAGATAGTCAACCAATTGGAAAGATGGCTCGATTACCCTCGGGTTTAGCAAAAGCAAGATGGCAAGATGGTAACTTTCTAGCCTCAATCCTCAGGTTAAGTGCACTAGATAGATGGGAAAAGCAATGTGCGATAAATAGATAGATAGATTGGATAAGTAAAATACAATATATACATAAATAGATTGGACAAGTTACATTGGGAATGTGCCTTTGCTCAGATAAAGTCAATTTGAGTGCAATAATAAGATGGAATGGAGAATGCTGAAGTTTATTGATGAAGATATAAATATAAGTGTGAGAATTGAATTTAAAAGTAAGGAGAATAATTATATTATGAATTCAGAGCAAGTTATACGAGCGTATCATTATGAACAAATGAAATATCGGGTACAAGGAGATTAAACAATATTGGATAAAATCAAATTGGAAAGATGAAACAAGCAGACAATTATAGGAACTACTATAAAAGAGCATTGCAAATGATAAGCTGCCATTGGTATGGTTTAGATAACAATTGAATCCATTTAAACAAATGGCCTAGATAAGGAGATGTTATAGACCAAGTGAGTGTCAATAGCAAAGGACTAATGCCCCTGAACAATCCAAGGTGACTAGGACCAAAGTTAGTCAATGACTGGAAGTAATAAGAGCATTGCTAGTGTAAGGTCTTAGTGACAAGAACAGCCTCTTTCTATGCATGGCAACTAAGTCTTACTCATACCACCCACATAGTCCGAAGTAGCACACCGCAAGCTACTGAATTACCGTCACAGGATTTCCTACAGTAATTCTATTTCATATTGATTCAACCCAAAGATATACCAAGTTGCAAATGGCATTCCCACAATAGGTTTTAAACATCATTGTACTCAATATCATGTATGTTAATATACCTCAATGAAACTCTCAAATTCTGGAGCGAAACGGATAGAGTTTTGCGTAAAAACTGTCTAAACCCAAACTTAAAGCCTTACAACAGGTACTTAACATGAAAAATCACACCTCAATAGCTCAACGGCCACACGCTGGAGCTCATAACTTAACAGGCCACAGGCCCGGAGTGCATAATTGTAAAACTTAAATAAATGATAGAATTGAAGCGCACATTACTTCCAAGTAAATGAAAGCATGCATCACTATCAGGTCACCCAATTTGTGTGTCCCGCCCTCCTCTTGCCAATGCTCGAGTATCAGGGTATTACCAAATGACTGAGTCGCCTAAATAGAAATGGCTCCTCATTATATGCCCATATATATGTACTTATAATCAGCAGCTCATTCAGCTGGTCCAACATAACTCATAAATACCTTATAGCTCACAGTGGCCCTGAAAACCTTAGCTCTGATACCAAATCTGTAACGCACCCAAAACGCTAATGACATAATTTACGAAAAAGTGCAGTGGAAGACTTAATCATAGAAAGCGCTACCGCCGTCCTGATAAGGACAAGGCTCACTAAAACCATTTAACCTTGCAACTCATGTTCACAATCACAATATCTATTAAACTGAAACACTCCAAGACCAAAGTCCATAATAGTTCAACTTCAATACAATCGACTTAATCATACCATGTGCCAACTCGCACTCCACACTGCAAAAGTATATTGAATATAGACCCAACTTGACCCTGAGGTGGATCCCAACATTTATGTTATGCTGAATTCACTGTAGGCATCTGATTACTTCCAAAACGGCTTGCTAGATGGAGAAACATGTGATACTTCATCACTTAAAATGCAAAACATGAAAACAATTTGAAAATATGAGCTAAAACTGAATTGCTCATTATTATCTGGATGTGAACCCCCTGCAATGATATGATCTCTACATAGGTCTACACTTGCCAATTCGATCAAGATTTGGCCTAAAGCCACGAGAGTAAATGATGGGATGGCGCCTTATAGATGATAACTAACGGGGTCACAAGTTAAATGGCAAATCATCGTATAAACTGATTCCTTGATAAACTCATTAAGAGTTGTAACTTGGTAAACATGTTCTGCTTTCTAAAGATACAGGCAATGGACGTACCTTGAGTCTTTAAAAATATCATCTGACTTGATAAATATCATCTTACTTGATAAATATATTCTGACTTGATAACACTTATGCATGACAGGGAACGATAACCAGGCCTCCACTGTATTTCATAAATGTCACTATAGGTATGTGTAGTCAGTAAACGATTCTTAATCACATAATTGAGTAAGCAAAAGTATGTGTAATACAAATTAAGTAATTAAATGATATACATAACTTGGGTATTTCAATATAACTTTAAAACTGAATTAATGAAAGTAATTAAATCTGATATAAAGTAAATAAAAGTAAAATAGACCACCATGACATAAATGAGATTATAAAGGAAAAGGCCTTGACAGTGACAAATGGGACAGCGGTTTTGGCCTTTTTTGATATAGGTTGCTGATACGTGTTTAAGGCTCACTGATGTATAGCTTGGTTCAAGATAACAGCGAGTACACTAGAATGGTTTGATAAATATATTTGATACATTCTAAATTGAGTAAGCAATAGAGGTTTGAGGCTAAGAGAGATATATCTTAATTCAAAATTGGATAAACTATAATAACTTAGTCTGATAAATATGGTTGCTGAGTCAAAAATTCTCCACACTTCTCACATTTCATTCACAAGTCTATTAAATATAGTTTTTCACCCCAAATAGATTATTGATCCCAATGAAAGTAATTAAACTCCCCAAACTTGGTACTTTCTTTATAATATCCATAAGTGATTCAAAACTCATAATTAAGCTCCCAAAATGCATGTTTCTCTTCTTTTCTCTCATAAATCGAGCGGAAAACCCCAATAAAATTCATGAATATTTATTTCATAGCTAATATTTTAGTGAACAAAAAGTAAGAGCATAATATGGGCTTAGAAAGTATGACTCGTAACTTATTGTCCTGATCTCCAATTGAGACCTAATACTCCAATATCAAAAGCTTAATAAGTCTTGAAGAACTTTCATTTAGAACACCAAGCATGATTTCCACCATAGGGTTTCCAAAATGGGGCTGGAACATAAATATACTAGTTTTGGTCTAACATGTGCAATTATAGTAAAATGACCATAACATTGTCCAAAGAACTCGAATTAAGGCAATTCAAAAGGAATGTAAAATCTAACAGATTTATTTACCCACCAAAAATCACAATTTTTGGTTGGGCCGATCATTACTAGTTTAATCTCAAAGTCACCCCTGTTTTCTGCAATTTTCAGCCCTCATTATTTTCGCTTTCTCCTCTTCTTTTCACATAAATCCTCACTTGAAATCATTCCTTAAACTCATGTAAAACATTTTTGGTCCTTCCCATCACACTCAATTTTACCTCAAAAGCATATACATCAAAGATCATTTCTTAATCAAATATACACTAATAATGTGCTTGCTATTAAAGGAAGGTTAAACCTTACTCAATCATTAAAATCCTAGTTTGTGGCCAAGTTGGACTCACCTTCAACTCATCCAAAACCATCCCAAACTATAACAACTCCATCATAATCATTAATACTGCTAAAGATCACCAAATCAAAAACAAATCAATCCATAAACATGGTTTTAACTTAAGCTTGCATGAACATGATCAACCTCAACCTTTACTTACTATCCAACTTATAAATCAATTAAAACATCCAAAGTAACTCTTATTTCTATCAAGACAACATGATCAACCACGAAAAACAACAAGAGCAAGAATCAAAATTAAGATACGAGCAAAATCAACAAGATAAGGTTAAGGTGTCACGCACTTTGATGCTTCAAAAAGAGGTATAAGTGGTGTTGGATGTTTGTGGGATTATGGGGGGTGGATAGGGTGGCTAAGTGGTTGTGGGTGGCTACCTAGTGGCCAAGGAATGACGACAAGTGGCTCATGTGGTGGCTGGCAGCAACAACTAGAGAAGGCAGCCCACTAGAGAGAGAGAGAGGAAGAGAGAGTAAGGGTCTTGAAACTTTGAGATTTACTTGGATGAAATGACTCCAAAATCACTTGGTTAAGATTTAATCTAGCAAAAATAAGCTTAATCCAATAATAATTAGACATATGTAATGGTGATTTGACAAATAAATGGGAGTAATGCTTGTTGGGTCAAAATCGGGCCTAAATGAGTTTTGGTGCGAAAATTCACTTTACGCGATTGAAATTGTTCGTAACTCGAAGTTTTTTTTTTTTTTGGGCGAGGTTATAAAAATATTAATATTAATATTAATATTAATATTAATATTAATATTAATATTAATATTAATATTAATAATAATAATAATAATGACTTCTTAAATTATAATTATCGAGGCCTACTATCGATTCACCGGAAATTTTACGATAATTGAAGCCTAAAGTGCAAAGTGGGATCCAGCAAATTATAATTTCCCAAATAAATAAATTGGGTGTATTTGAATTAATAAACATGATTTAGTTAAATAAATAACCATAAAAATAAAGATGATTTAAATAAATATGGGTTAGGGTCGGGATATTACAGGGACAGTCATCTTTGGGCACGGTCTCTGTTGGTAGTGGAGACCGAGGAGGGAGAACTCGGTGAACAGGCCTCTCCTCTCCTTTCAGGAGTGCTAGAGCTAGTAGAACAAACCTCTACTCTTTGTATATGGGAGTCCAAGGTAGAGTGTGAATTACTTGTTGAATATCCTTCAGCTATGAGTTCGGGGACAGTCTTTAGCCGCGCGATAATTTTGGTCCTGGCCAGCTTGCGTTCCTGAGCATCAGACATACGGCAAGTAGCGTCGTCATGACCTCCTCTTCAATACTGAGGATGCCAAAGGTGGAGGAATACTCGCAACTAGACCAAGAGGGTGGTTTGGGCTCATAAATGGGCACCGCATAGGGAATCGTTTTGGGTTCCCTAAACTAATTTTTAGAGGGAAAAAGGCTACCACCCGACCATCGATCTTGACCAGAAAGTTGGAAAATTAGGGATGATGGCCTTCTTCTTGAGGACCGGCTGACCTTTCCGGGACGGTCTCACTAGACAAACATGACAATGACATAAGCTATTTAATATTACAAGGATATAGAAGCACGTAGCTATGGGAGTTTTAAGAAGCTTGAAGGTTAAGGTTGAAGCTGGTTGGCTCTGTTTGAAGATACAAAGGAAGAAGGGTTAAAGATTCAACGGTGAGTTTGAAGGAAGGAAGGAAAAGGGCAGAGCTTCACTCTCTAGAAAATTTGCTTCTCTCTCTAGAAATTCCTAAGAGCAGACTTGGAGTGGCCTCCACTACAACCGCCACCCTTTTTATATAGACGGCGGGTGTTGAAAGGGGAAAGTCGACACACCACCCGAAGCAGGACACATCTGAAGTGCCGGTCAGGCCCCAGCACATGGCACTAAAACGCACACGCTCGTCGAAAGAACAAAATAAAAAATAAATAAGGCCACCCTAACTTACAAGGGGATGGTGAGAAGAGAAGAGAGCCCAAAGTTATCCTTTCACAGCAGGGCACGGACCACGGCGGTCGCCACACCTTTAGTCCCTTAGGGGCTAAGATTACCCAGCACATCCTAGAGCCAGTCGCTACATCTTTAGCCCCAAGAGGCTAACAGTTACCCAGTATGGCCTAGAGCCGGTCACTACACCTGTAGCCCCCAAGATGTTAACGGTTACCCAGCATGGCCTGAGGTCGGTCGTTACACCTGTAGCCCCTAAGAGGCAAAGGTTACCCAGCATTGCCTAGAGCTGATCGCTACGCCTTTAGTCCCCAAGGGGCTAATGGTTACCAAGTATGGCCTTGAGCCGGTCGCTACACCTGTAGTCCCCAAGGGGCTAACGGTTACCCACTACGACCTGAGGTCGATTGCTACACCTTTAGCCCCCAAGGGGCTAAGGGTCTCAAAGCACGACCTGGGGCCAGTCGCTATACCTTTAGCCCAAAATGGGCTAGGAGTTACAAAGTATGACCTAGGGCCTGTCGCTATGCCTTTCGCCCCCCAAGCGGTCAAGGGTTACACAACATGACCTGTGATCCTCCGCTATTCTCAGAGGTTAAGAAACACAACCCTACGGCTAGCAAGCATATGAGAGTATCAATTGAAGGCCAAAGTCACTTAGTGAAAAAGCTACTTTTCATTACCAGTGCAAATGATTACATGGCAGCTAAAAAAAACAAAAAGCACAAAGCACCCGAGCCTAAGGTCATCGACCATCCTCATCATTAGACACAGACAGAGCCTTATTTGACCCGATGCTCTCCTCCTGGCTGCCTGAGGGGCTCGGTCTCGCTCCTGCGGCCGCAAGATCAAACTGATGAGCTCTTAAAATATTGTCCCTATTTCGTTGCAGCCAACCTTCGAAGATGAACCACCATAGACTTGTTAAGGCAAACTTTAAAACTGCGACCATGCCTCAACTCAGCACATCTAGCCTCCAGGGTCTCATTAAGCACCATGGCATAAAAAGTAGCATGAACTAGTTCGGGGATGTGAAAGTGTCGGGCGGCTTCTTCAGCGTTAACCAGGATGAAGTCGGGACATAAGTTGTGGTGATCTTCTGTGAGCGGTAGGGGAGGCCGAGACAAGCTCCTCAAGCACCAGCTGATGTTTTCCCACACAAATAGAGTCATCTCCTCAGTGTCGAGATAGTAGGGGAAAGCCATGATTAAGAAACTCCTAACAAGGTGATAACTAGACAATAATAGATATGCAGCAACACTAGACAAACCCTCCTTTTTATATACAAAAGGAGGGAACTTCCCAATGCCACATTCAAGCCTCGAGAACGAGGTCACCTCGAGAAAACCCCTGGCGCAAAGATCGAGGCACAAGTGTCCGCGAATGATAGGGCTTCTCTGATGGAAAACTGCCTTTTAAAAGTATGCAAGTAGCCACTTCAACTGGAACTCGTTCCACATTCTATCTGCGTACCCATTTAGCCGAGCATACAGAGAAAATGTGAGGTGCTAAATGATTTGGGAAAAACCTAGGACCCATTGCAGGTTCCGCAAATATACTCATGGGGCTAAGGCACAATGACCATCTGCGGCCATTCTCGGGCCCAGGAAGGGAAACCATCTTGCGGCCCATTAGGAAAACACACCCATACGAAATTACGATTTTACCCTTAGCAACAAGGGTTATAAATACTTACCTATTCACCTCGGGAAGGGGCAGAGAATTTTGAGGAATCATTCATCACGCGTAATCAATATCATCATACACTTATTCCCTAAAAGGACCCACTTCTTTTTTACTTTCTCTGCATTGTCTCTCCTGTGGGACCCCACACTTGACTGTCAAAGAGGCGTTCCCCGGATCCCAATCTAGGGTTGCCCCTTTTTGTAGGTTCAACTCTCGTAGAGTGAATTGTCGGATGCATAGCCCTTGCCGTCACATAAGCGGTCTCTTTTCCCACGTCACTCTTGAAGAAATTAGAAAGTTCGGAAGGAGCCTGGTGACCTTGATATGGACTGCATGAAGGGACTTGTAAACTGGTGAGTGGGCATAGGGTTTTATATTGTACACTTGTGAGTTGGTGTAGTTTGTTGTCTTATATGTTGGGAATATCACACATGAGTAAAGAAGTCCCACATCGGGAGTTTGAAAAGAAGGGTCTACTCCTCCTATTGCCAATTGGTTCTAGGATGTAATCTCACTTGTGCTTGTTGCCATGGGCCTTGGTTGAAGTGGGCTCCTTCCTTGGATCTCCCCAATAAGTGATATCAGAGCCAAAGCAAAACAAAGTGATCCAAAAGAGAGAAGATGAGCGACGACAAAACACTCACCAAGATTCCACAGTTTGATGGTCACTATGACCATTGGAGTGAACTTATGGAAAACCTCTTGCGTGCCAAAGGTTTGTGGAGTCTAGTGGAAGAGGGTTACACTGAACCGGCAGAGGGAATCGAAATGACTGCAGCGCAGGAAAGGAATCTTGAGGAGCTCAAGATGAAGGACCATCAAGTGAAGCACTACCTGTTTCAGGCAATTGACCGGGTTGTGTTTGAACAGATCTTGAATCGCAAAACATCCAATATCATTTGGGATTCAATGAAGAGAAAGTTTGGAGGCAAAGAAAGGGTGAAGCGGTCTCTTCTCCAAATCTTAAGAAGAGATTTTGAGGTTCTTCAAATGAAGAATGAGGAGAACATCGATGAATACTTTGGAAGAGTAATGTCTGTCTCCAACAAGATGAGAAGCAACGGAGAAGACATGTCAGATTCAAAGATTGTTGAGAAAATACTTCGAACTCTGACTGACAAGTTCACATATGTGGTAGTGTCCATCGAGGAATCAAAAGACACAGAAAAGATGACGATTGACGAACTGCAAAGCTCTCTGTCTGTACATGAAAAGAAATTCAAAAGGATCAGTCATGCAGAAGATGATCAAGCTCTCCATGTCAGAGACAGAGGCAGAGGGTCATACAGAGGACGAGGCAGGGGCAGAGGACGCTCATTCAACAAAGCAACAATCGAGTGTTACAACTGCCACAACCTTGGACATTTTCAATATGAATGTCCAAATAGGAACGATGGAGCACATTTTGCAGAGATCGAAGAAAAGGATGAAGTTCTTCTCATGGTGTATGTGGAACTTCAAGGTACTAGAAGAGGAGATGTGTGGTTCGTGGACTCTGGATGTTCAAACCATATGTGCGGAGAAAGAGATATGTTCTCAAGCTTGGACACTAGCTTCACACATAATGTCAAGCTTGGGAACAATCACAAACTGATGGTTGGTGGGAAAGGAGTGGTGAAAATAGTGCTTAAGGGAATAAGCTATGTGGTCAACGATGTGTATTATATTCCGGAATTGAAGAACAACCTGCTAAGCATTGGACAACTTCAAGAAAGGGGTTTAGACGTACTATTCAAAGGAGGAGATCGAAACACATGCAGCATCTTTCATCCCTCAAGAGGAAAAATTGCAGAATCTGTTATGAGTGCAAATAGGATGTTTATCCTGCTGGGTGAACCACATGACAAAACAAAGGAGGAGAAATGTCTGCAGGTTAATATCTCAGACAAGGCAGAGCTGTGGCACCATCGATATGGGCATCTCAGCTACAAGGGACTTCACACATTATGCAGTAAAGAGATGGTTGTGGGTTTACCTGAAATTGGAGATGTGAAAACCACCTGTGAGGCGTGTGTCAAAGGGAAACACCATCGTGTTCCATTTTTCGAAGCAGAGCAAGTGGAGAGCCACTGAAAGACTGCAGCTTATCCACTCTGATATCTGTGGTCCGATCAATCCACCATCAAACAGTCAAATAAGGTACTTGCTAAGCTTTATTGACGATTTCTCGAGAAAGACATGGATATATTTTTTGCTAGAAAAATCAGAAGCATTTCATCAGTGCAAGACATTCAAAGCGCTTGTGGAGAAGCAAACTGGATTGTTCATCAAATGTCTGAGAACGGATAGAGGAGGAGAATACAACTCAAATGCGTTCAAGGAATTCTGTAGAGAGCATGGAATCAAAAGACAGCTGACCACCGCCTTCACGCCTCAGCAAAATGGCGTTGCAGAACGCAAAAACCGCACAATCATGAACATGGTGAGAGCAGTGTTATTAGAGAAGGAAGTACCAAAAACTTTCTGGCCAGATGCTGTGCAATGGGTGAATCACATTCTTAACAGATCTCCTACACTCATTGTAAAAGATATGACCCCGGAAGAGGCATGGAGTGGAAGAAAGCCATCAGTCGAACACTTTAGAGTTTTTGGATGTATCGGATATGTTCATATCCCTGATGTTAAAAGAAGCAAGCTTGATGACAAAAGCGTGAAGTGTGTTTAGTTAGGTTTCAGCAGTGAATCCAAGGCCTTTAAGATGTTCGATCCTGTGGAGAAAAAGGTTCACATCAGCCGAGATGTGATATTTGAGGAAGATAAGAAGTGGAATTGGGAAGATGTTGGTTATTCTGGTAAAGAAAGCATTGAACTTGAGTGGGAAAATGATTATGAAGATGTTGAGAATGCGGAGGAAACAGAAGAAGTAGAAGAATACACTGATGACGTTCCTTCACCAAACAATCCATCAATTGGAGAAATGACAACAACAACGGGCAGGGTGAGAAAACCACCAATCTGGTCTGCAGATTATGTCACAGGAGAAGGACTATCAGATATAGAGGAAGAAGCAAACATGGCTAGAGTCGTGATTGAAACTCTAGCTTTCATGGTCATATCAGATCCAACCAGTTTTCAAGAAGCCGTAAGACATCAGAAATGGAAACAAGCGATGGATGCTGAGATACAGTCCATCGAACGAAATCACACGTGGTCGCTGACTGCACTTCCTGTTAGAGCCAAGGCTATTGGGGTTAAATGGATTTACAAGACCAAATTAAATGAACTAGGAGAGGTAGACAAGTTCAAAGCTCGGCTGGTTGTAAAAGGGTATGCACAAGAGTACGGAGTAGATTACACAGAGGTATTCGCACCGGTGGCTCGAATAGATACAGTGAGGATGATCATTGCTGTAGCAGCACAAAGAGGATGGGGAATCTATCAGCTTGATGTCAAATCTGCCTTTCTACATGGTGAGCTGAAGGAAGATGTATTTGTAGAACAACCACAAGGTTATGAAGTAGCAGGGAAGAAGGACATGGTTTATAAGCTGCATAAGGCTCTTTACGGACTAAAGCAAGCACCCAGAGCTTGGTTCAGTCGCATTGAGGCTTATATCGTCAAGGAAGGGTTTGTAAGCAGCTCTAGTGAACAAACATTATTCATCAAACAAAAGGGAGGTAAAATCCTAATTGTGAGCATTTATGTTGATGATCTATTGTTCACTAGCAATGATAAGGAGTTGTTGAATGAATTTAAGCGCTCCATGAAGGATGAATTCGACATGACTGATTTGGGGAAGATGAGATATTTTCTTGGCATTGAAGTGATGCAGAAGGATGATGGCATCTTTATATGTCAAAGAAAATATGCTGCTGAGTTGATCGAGAGGTTTGGGATGCAAAATTACAACTCTGTTTGCAATCCGATAGTTCCTGGACAGAAGGTTGGCCGAGATGAAGCTGGTGTGAAGGTCGACTCAACGCTATATAAGCAAATGGTGGGCAGCTTAATGTATCTCACAGCCACATGACCTGACTTGATGTTTGTGGTAAGTCTTATTAGTCGTTTTATGGCAAATCCTACTGAGTTGCACTTTGCTACTGCAAAAAGAATTATGAGGTACTTGAAGGGAACTCTGGGATTTGGGATATGGTATCAACGTGAAGGGAAGCGTGAACTCTTAGGCTACACCGACAGTGATTATGCGGGAGATGTGGATGACAGTAGGAGTACTTCAGGCTATGTTTTCTTAATGAGTGGAGGAGCTGTGGCATGGTCATCAAGGAAGCGACCAATTGTCACTCTGTCAACTACTGAAGCAGAGTATGTAGCAGCAGCTACATGTGCCTGTCAAGCCATTTGGATGAAAAGGATATTGAAAGAAATTGGGCATGAACAAAATGAAGAAATGGTTCTGTTTTGCGACAACACGTCCACTATCAAGTTGTCAAAAAATGCAGTCATGCACGGAAAGTCAAAGCACATAAGGGTTCGATACCATTTTCTCAGAGAATTGACAAAGGAAGGTGTCGTTAAATTGGTCTATTGCAGCACTGAGGAACAGCTGGCCGACATAATGACAAAGCCTTTGAAGATGGCATCATTTCAAATGATCAAAGAAGCATTTGGGATGAGTATTGTGAACTGAAACTCTTGATCGAGTTCAGTTCAAGGGAGTATTTCTATAAAGACCTATTCTCCAGGGTTAGAACAGGTCAATTTCTGTTTGCTATTTTCTTGTTATTAGTGGAGCTAGTTGAGTCATTAGTGGAGTCGTGTCCTTTATTTTCGTTTTTAGTTTCTCATGTATTTCCTATAAAAGGCATTGGAACCTGTGAATAAAGATAGATCATTCTGATGCATTTGCTAAGTCTCTGAAACTTACAGCTTACATTTTGGTATCAGAGCCGATGGTGCGTTTGGCTAGGCAACAAAAAGGTGTGGCATGGTGGACCCCATGGATGAGCTTGGTGAAGTGACACGCAGGTGAGGGGGGGCTTGTGCGTTGATGTGGTGTGAAAGAGGCTCATGTGTGAGAGGGAGATTATTGGGAATATCACACATGAGTAAAGAAGTCCCACATCGGGAGTTTGAAAAGAAGGGTCTACTCCTCCTATTGCCAATTGGTTTTAGGATGTAATCTCACTTGTACTTGTTGCCATGGGCCTTGGTTGAAGTGGGCTCCTTCCTTGGATCTCCCCAATATTATATGCTTGTAAGTGGTGTAAATAGATGTCTCATGAACTCTTGATCAGTGTAGGGACTGTAGGCTAGTGATTTTGGTGATTCACAGTACTCACCAGTGCCAGAAACAACCGCTCATGACAAGGGAGGGAAGGACATGAACAAGGAAGTGGTGAGGGCCATTTTCGTAGGACGCGGCTCTGTAGAGTGCTAGGTTACTGCTAGATGGGAGGCTTGGGGGGAACAAGTGCCGTCACATTAATTGTGGTTTATATATGTTCTTCTCCAAATTCGTTGCCGAATTCTTAATAAATTTAACTACTTCAAGGTTATGGCTTGCACGAAAAAACTAACCTATGTCTGAATTGGCTAGGTTAAATCGATGCGGAAGGCACAAAAATTCGATAAATGCATGGCATCAACCTTTCATTTGAACTTGGCTTTTTGCGATTTTAAACTTGGTCTCACATTCTCGATCACATGGGTCCTTAATCAGTAGTAGCATCCCATTTGTCCTATAGGTGTTTAAAAAAATCTCTAATTCTTTATTAACTGGATTGCATTTGGGTGTTGGAGGAAATATCATTGGTATATTTAAGATATTAAAATGGTTCAGCATCAATTTTTAATGTGATAATCAAAAAAGAAATAAATTTGGAGATATCAGTACTATTGATTGGTTTAAATAGTTGGACATTTGTGCTTTGTTAAATTTTTATATTAATTGGGCTTTCAACAACGAGTCATGCATATAAGCTCAAATAAGGTTCCATCCCAAAACCAATTGGCTATGGGTGGAATAACTCACAAGCTTATATAGATGCTCAAGCCCTTTAATTTCATCAATGTGGGACAACACCCACTATCATTTTCTTTGAATTTTATCAATGTGGGACAATACCCACTTTCATACACAACACGCCCCCTCACGTGTGGGCCACTAATAAGGCCCAACACGTGCACACAATTTTTAATCAAACGGGAACGGTGGCAAATCAAGATCGAGCAACCCGCTCTGATACCATGTTAAATTTTTATATTAATTGGGCTTTCAACAACGAGTCATGCATATAAGCTCAAATAAGGTTCCATCCCAAAACCAATTGGCTATGGGTGGAGTAACTCACAAGCTTATATAGATGCTCAAGCCCTTTAATTTCATCAATGTAGGACAATACCCACTTTCATACACAACATGCTTCAAGCAAAATTTTAGGTGAATCTTATAAATGGAGAAAACTTTTAGTTAAATAACTTGGCCTAATCATAAAGAGAATACTTAGCAATACTCTGGTTAGCCGAGGATCAAAGACAATAGAAAAATTATATGAAATATAATAAGATGTTTTTAGTGTGATCATCACTTCGTCAATGGCAAATGTTAGACATACATGTTAGGACATTTTAGGTTGGCGATGCGACTGATAATTAGCATAGGTGTTGTGAATCGTGAAGGCTAATACGATTATATAAACATTACGCAACATAAACAAGAAACATGTCAATTTTCAAAAGGTTAGGACATAGACGCAACAAGGACATAACAATCAAAATCGAAAAATATTACCAACACAGATTGGTTCAAGTGGTTTATCACTTGTTCTCTTTAAGTAAAGTCTCGGGTTCGAGTCTGATGAATGGAGAAAATCTCTTATAAAAGAGCTCTATCCCTTATTGGGCCAACAGTACCTCTAGTGAAATGGAGATCTAAGACCAAAAAAAAATTCAAAAGCAGTGAATGTAAAATTCATAATTTGATAAGATAATTTATGTAAAATGATTAGAAGTGATAATATATTCTTTCTTTAATTTTTAATGGAAATATAATGAATTGAAATAATAGTAGAGTTAGTTCGAGCAATGGAACTCACAAACGTGTCATATTATTAAAGCTTTAAAATAAATAATCCTTAGTTTAAAAAAGCACATATAAAATATTAATCAAATTTTCGAAATATGACAAAAGTATTCAATATATTAGGCCGAATGGTTTTCTAGTTCCATACTGAGAACCATGGGCGGTAACCCGGTTAAATTCCTCTCGGACAAAGGGGTTACTGACATAATGCCAAATAGGCCGAGAAAATAGTTCTCCGATGAAAAAGGAGAGATATTGCAGGAGATACCATAAACATAAAAAAGAATAGTAAACTACTCCTTGAAGATGGGCGGGATTTAGCATCGAGTACTAGCCTAAGTAGAGCAAGGTACCTGGGATTTAGGGTTAAGTGGAAGGCGAATATCCGGCGGACGCTACGCTATACCGAGCGATGCCATACCTCAAAAATATAAAATCCTTATTTTTGGGTAGTGGATTGACAATTTTTATGAGACTCGACTCTGGTTGCTGCCTATGCAGCAGCTATAAGGACTGCAAACTACTGGCTGCTAGAAATACCTTATTCTTGCCGGACACACTAGAACTTTGTTCTAGCTTGCCGGACAAGCTTGGAACTCCTTCTTGAAAGTTTCAAAACCACTATCCCCGGCAATGCAAACAGCCTTTTTAAGGCAAGGTAGCGCCCTAACCCAATTAGATTTGAAATCTAATTGAGGGCACGATTTCGACTGCTACCAAGGGCAAAAGCGAGTGGGATGAGATCGAGGCTGATCGAGTCCAGTGCCACACGCAGGAAAGGAAAAACATACACATACTTACTATGCAGAGAAAGGAAGTACTCAAAAACCACCCGGATGGGGTGGGCGCCCCATTGAAGGGGTTACAGCAATCATTTCTGTTAGTCCTTCCATGGGTTGCTGTAACCCCTTCAATGGAGCCCCCACTCCATCTGGGGTGTTTTGGAGTACTTCCTTTCTCTGCATAGTAAGTATGTGTAGTTAACACACACCCACAAAATATAGATGTAAAATTTAGCTCATACAAATGAAAGTGGAACTCAAAGCATCCTTCTGCGTGCTAGCGGCTAAGATAGTTAACTCTGTATATGTGCAAAGACTCGCTTTTACTTTTATTTTTCTTATTGTTAATTAATTTGTCCATGGTAATACAAAAATATTAACATAAAATCAACTTTTTAGCCAAAAGTTTTCACAATTATAAAATTATGTGTATTATACGTCTTTGCAGTTAGGGTTGAGTCGATTAGAGTGTCATCTATATTCATCAATGTAGCCAACGAATACTAAATGTTCACAGTTATTAACTAATCATAACTATTAAAAATTTTGATGTCTTAAACCATCGTATATCTATATATATTTTTCATTTTCGAGGTGAATTTTGGAGATTTGGATGCCACATAGGTGTCATTTAATGGTGTGATTAATAGAAGTAAATGTATGCCATTAGTCAAATTGAATAATAATTAATGACAAGGAATTAACAAGACTAATAACTTTATATCAACAATAAAAGCAAATATAAATATGATTTCTTTTTTCTCTTTTAATTATCCCATTTTCCTCAATAAAAAGTTTACCAGCATAAAATTACAAATATTCACGTACGTATGCGTTGTACTACCATCACTCAAGTAGGTATATGTCTTCGATGAATTTCAGGGTGAGTTCCCAAATTGTAATTTGTTCATGTGTCCACCTATTTTTGTTCTCTTATACTCACATATATATATATATATATATATATATATATATATATATATATATATATATATATATATATATATATATATATATATATATATATATATATATATATATATATATATATATATATATATATATATATATATATATATATGGGTTTTAAAAGTTGAACATGTGTTGGTAATAAATATTACACTGATGAAGTTTTTTTAAAAAGTTTGTACGAAGGGGCATTCATGAATTGCACTAATTTAATTAGTATTATACCATTTGTATATTGATTATGGAATAGTTTTGTAATGACCTAATAAGAAAATCATTATTCTTTGGACTACCATTTTGAGGAAAAAATTAAATTATGCCATTTTTTATAAAATTTTAAGAGAATATTTACAGAGACAATGTACGTAAGTCGATGTAAAATTCTAAATTTATAATAAGATTTTGCATAAGGTGCATAGCACAAGTTTTCAATCTAGTATAATGTACTAATTTAGACGAACATAAGACACATAAGAAGTATCTTGCAACAAAACATATATTATCATTCAAAAAAAAAATTTTCATTGAACCTAAAAATCATTGCATCATATGCTATGTTTTTTAAGAAAAAGGGATTAGATAGCAGAAGAATTTTGCTGCTCTAAAATCACCTTATTATGCACTATTTTTCACGATCATAAGAACATGTATAACCTTCTTTCTTTCACTGGTAATATTATTGATCATATAAAGTCGTCATTTGCATCCTTTGTATAGCAAAAACCCAAAAGATACTCAAATTCAACAATTGAATTAATTGTATCTATTAATAATTTGATGATTTTAACTCATATAACATATTAATTTAAGACAATTCAAGAAAATTCTACTATGTTTTGCGTCAAAATCTTTTATCAACCCTTATGCTATTATGGGTCCATTCGGAAGATAGGTAGAGAGGGAAGAGTAAATAAGAGTGATGGGGTGTTTGGAGAAAAGAAAAGGAATGGAACTTGAAACCCTTATCCAAGTGTTTGGTGTGGGCTTTTTGGGTATGGAACTTGAAACCTAGGGGTTTCAAGTCCCTCCCAAAGCAAAGGAACTTGAATCCTCCCAAGTTCCCATTTCCTCAGGTATAATAGCCCGACCTCAAATCATGTTTATTTATTTAATTAAGTCATATTATTAATTTTTCATATTTATTTATCTCATTTAATCATCCCAGTTGGGAGAATTCATTTTGGGTCCCACTTTACAATTCGGATTTTTATTATTGTAAAATTTCGAGTGAATTGATAGTAGGCCCTAAATAAATATGATTTAAGATATTAAATTATTTTTCATAACGATCCGAAAATTTAATTTTCGAGCCACCAAAAATTCAATTGCGTAAAGTGTATTTTCTTTCGGATCCAAATTCATTTAGGCCCAGTTTTGGACCCAACAAATTACTACACCATTTGCTTAGCTAATTACCCTCAATTATACCTAATTATCATTAGCAAAAAGATGCTTTTTGGTGGTTAAAAACTCAGCCAAGTATTAGCTAAGTCATTTTTCACCAAGCAAAACTCACAAAATATCAAGGCTTACTCTTTCTCCCTCTCCACCACCCTACACAACCCCTCCTTTTTGTTGTTGAATTTGCTAATTTTCAGCCACTTATCGCCACCTTTCGGCCACCAAGAGGCCACCATCGGACCACCAGCACCACCACCAGCCACCCCTCTCACTTTTTCAAGTTTCAAACATCTCTAACTTTCCTTGTTTCAAGCTTAAAGTAAGTAAACCTTAACCGTGAGTTTTTTTATTTTATTTGTGATTTTGTGATCTTTGGTATTGGTAATGAATATTTTGGCATTGGTATTGATTTTAGAGAAGTGTAAGTGCAAATTCAAGTGAGACATAGGCTAGGGTTATGAAAATTATGCATAGTTTAAATGATGTTTGTCAACAAGCATGTCATTTGTGCATTTTAGATTTGAAAATGAATCTTGGATAATTGTGAAGTAAAAATTGTGGATTTTGGCTGTCTAAAGTAATGTTGAGGGTCACTCCATATTTTGGCAATTTCAACAAGGGATTTTAGAGGGTAATTATGTGAAAAACGAGGATAATAAAGTAGGTAGCAAGCTGTGAAGAGCCCGAAGACAGGGGTCTGTAATGGAAAAAACTGATAATTCATGGCTAGTTGAAAAATTATAAATTTTGGTGGAGTGCTAGATCAATGAGTTATCTTTCAAATGGCTTTTGAATCACTTTAATCCGAGTTCTATGCAAGAAGTTATGACTATTTTACTCTGACTGCGCAGACTAGACCAAAACTGCTCAGGGTGGTGTTTTAGCTCAATTTTGGGATTTGTATGGTGGTGATTGTGTTATGGGCTGTAAATAAAAATATTGAGGGACTTTTTAATTTTTTCATATTGGGGTTTTATAGCTCAATTGGAGGTCGATGGTGAAGGTTATGAATTTTCTAAAGTGAACCTTGAATTGGTAACAACTTTGATTGTACTTAGAAGCTTATTTGGTTTGGAAAACTAAACGGTATGGCATGTGCAACAAAATTGGGCAAGTGGAAAAATTGATAACTCAAGATTAGTATTTTTTGGTCCAAACTGGTGTATTTAAAATTATTCTGAACCTACCACCACTCCAATTGCCCTCAAACTTTTATTATTCATCTCAGAAATATCAAAAATCTGTGATGAATTTATAACCATAAAAGTCTTTCTTTTATGGTTCCAATTATTCTACAATGTTTCACTTTGAGTTAAATTACCCTAATTCATTTAGTTTTCAAATAATTTTGGCGTAACTTATCCTCTATGGAATTATTTGAGTTACGGATGCCTTTTAAGGAATTTCTGTTACAGTTACAACTACGAAAGTCAGCATTATTTAGTAATTATATATACGTATAATTACATTTCTTAAACAGAATTGCGGCCTAGTCTATCATTTCACATTGTGCATAAGAATTATCAAGTGAGATTGCATTTTAAAGACATCAGGTACGTTCATTGCCTGTATCTTTAGAAATCAGAGTGTATTTATTAAAGTTATTATATTTTGGTAAGTACATCAATGAATCAATTTATATAGTGATTTATCATTAAATTAGCGTCCCCGTCAGTTATCATCTATAGGTCATTCGCCCTCCAATTACCCACGCGACTTCAGGCCAGGTCCCTGATCGGCTTGGCAGGTGTGCACCTATCCATAAATCATAATAATATCAAGGGGTTCACTATCAGATAATAACTAGCAATGTAGTTTTACATTCATCTCATTCACTATTTTAACTTAAAATGAATTGCAAGTGGGCGCCAAATCATTTTATGGAGAGATCATTTAACAATAGAGTAATGTATGTACTGAGCGCGGCTCACAGTTCGAAATGTTTTCATGTTCTTTTTTAGGTAGATGCTCATTATATCGCCCTCATGCTAGCAAACCGAATGAAGAGAATAAGTTAAACAAGGGAATCCAGAGGGATCAATAATGATATAGTACATGTTTATTTTGGAGCT
Organism: Carnegiea gigantea; assembly: GCA_029747015.1. NCBI lineage: Eukaryota > Viridiplantae > Streptophyta > Magnoliopsida > Caryophyllales > Cactaceae > Carnegiea > Carnegiea gigantea. The sequence continues at coordinate 67,409 of JAKOGI010002264.1, forward strand.
ATACTTTGAAATCTTCAGTAGATGGAGATGTAGATTATATGGTGCATTACTATACTGCGATGTATAAACCATATGTGGGTAACAGTTGATTGTATATGGTTTGACAATGCATGAATGTGTATGATTGAAGTTATGTCTAACTATGTTATTTCTAGTTCATAATCTAGTACACACACTTCAAGCCTTGTCCTTTTGGACGGCGATAACGCCCCTATTATTGAGTTCATTAGTCCTAATTCAGATATTTATTAAGGAGAACGCAAACAGTGGAACATGCTTAATTAGGAGGCGTTACATCAGGATTCAAGTTTTTAGTTAAAAAAAGGAAAAATAAATTCCAAAAACCTCAGCCCATTGTCTGGGGCTCACAACTCGCAGGCCTTCCTATCACAGAGGAGGGGGCGGAGAGCCTAATGACTATCGCCTGTGCACCAGCATCAAGTCCGACCTCTGGCGAGCATTGACTGTGAACCACCATGACTTTTTGATCTCTGGGTTAGTGGGTTTGTGGGAATTTGAAGTAATTTTTGTGAACTTGCGCAGATCTATCTCCCGTTTCACACTTTGATCATGGGTTGCATATCACCGGCGACGACTGTGATAGCAACAACGGCAATGGTAGTTAGGTATAGCAATGGGGCGGGGTTGGGAACGGGGCGCATATTCCCCGTCCCCGCTCAACTCCCCGGCCCTCGTCCCCACCTCGTTCCCCATTGCGGGGAAAACATTCCTCCCCATCTCCATCCCTAGTGGGGATTCAATTCCCGACTGTGCCCCAATGAGGATATTTACTCGTAAATTCTTTTTCCTCCTATATGAAAACTATAATACAAGTTGGATCTTGGATGAAATGCCAAGTTGCCTAGCAGATTTAGCTTAATTAATTGTACAAATCTCTTGTAGGTTCCGTGCAATGCAATTTTAACAAACTTCGTCAAAGTTTATAATTCAACCCAAATTAATGTTTAACAAGTCCACATCACACAATCAAACCAAAGTATAAGAATTCAAACACAACCCAATCAAAGTCTAACAAGAAAATTAGGGATTATATATCTAGAATTTTTTCAAGTAAATTTACCTATCTAACCTTAATTTTGTGTTCATAAATAAAGGATTTATATATAATTTTAATTATAAATGGGGATGAGAATGGATTTGTTTCCCCAATCTGGAACGGGGAAGGGGACGAAGATTTTTTCCCGGTGGGTAAGCAGGGACGGGGACGGGGTAAAATTTCGCCCCGTCCCCGTCCCCATCCTCTCTTGAGGATTGAATCTCGCCCCCGTTCCCATCCCTGTCCCCATCAGGAACGGGGATTTTTCCCCAGTGCAGGGCGGGGCCCCGGTAGGAACGGGGATTCCCTACTCCACTGCCATTCCTAATGGAAGTGGCACCTACAACAGTAGCAACTTTAGATCTCCATGGTTTCTGGGTTCTGGGTTTGTGGCTAGGGAGGAATGGAGGCACTACTAAAAAAGTTCATATTAACGACGGAATTCGACGACGAAAAAAAATAACGACGGAATTGGCGACGGAAATGGCAATGGAGAAATAGCTTTACAAAAAAGTCAGATTAGACGACAGATATGGAGACGGAACTGTTAATCCGCTGCCATAATTGACATATGGCGACGGAAATTCCGTCGCCATAAATAAAATTTTTTTTGAAAAAAAATTCCGTCACCTAAAAAAAAATTTTTTTTTTAAGGGGGGCGACGAAAATTCCGTCGCCCCCCATTTAAATGAAACCAGGTTTCTGGTTTCATTTATCTGCATTTCGAACACCCGAGGAGAGAGAGAGTGCGAGAGGGACGCCGCGTCCACCACCAGCCCAGCCGCCTCCCGCCGTACCCAGCCATCGCCGCTAGTTGTCCGCTCCAACCACCGCCGCCGGTCACCTCCCTCCACCACCGGCCGTCGTCTTCTGCCCCCCACCGCCGCCTTTTTGAAGTTAATTGAGGTATTTATCTCAACTAAACAACTTGAAATTTCTACAAATTTTTGTATTACATTGTTAGAATTTCATAATTAGTTCGTATTTATGTTGAAATGTTGTGTTTGTGTGAGGTTATTGGTTTAATTTGGTTCAAAATTAGGATAAATGCGATTTAGGGTTTAGGTTTGGTAGTTTGAAGTTAAAGTTTGATATGTTGGTGGAATGAAATGGTTTCATTGATAATGTTGTTGAAATGTGCAATTTGTGTGAGGTTATTACTCTAATTCGTTACAAAAATTTGATAAATGCGATTTAGGGTTGAGGTTTGGTAGTTTGAAGTTGAAATTTCATATGTTGGTGGAATGAAATGTTTTAATTGATAATGTTGTCGAAATTTGGTTGGAGATTTTGCTCAATGCAATTTAGCGTTTAGGTTTGGTGATGTGAACTTGAAAGTTGATATGTTGGTGGATTGAAATGCTTTAGTTTATTATTTTGTTCAAATGTGATGTTTATATGAAGTTGTAGCTCATATGTGTTTAAAGTTTTTACCCAACGCAATGTACACTTAGATTTGGTAATTTGAAGTTTAAATTTGATATGTTGGTAGAATAAAGTGGTCAACTGTGTATGAATTATTAGTTTTGTGATGTTCGTGAGAATGTAAGTATATTTATTACCTAGTGGTAAGTTTTTTTTGGGGTGCATGTGGAAATTTTAAAGTAAGCGTACATAATATATAATTGCCTAATTTATGTACTTATTATAATTTTTATTAAAATTAATTCTTATCAAATACCTTATGTGGTTATTGTTATTTGAGCAGAATATGAATGGTCCTCCACATCGTAGGTGGATGTATAATAGATTACTGCCTGATCGTAGTGGTTATACGCAAGAATTTCTAGATGGAGTAAACGAATTCGATCAATTTGCACATACACAGACAGAGTTTCTGAATGGGGGAAAGTATAGATGTCCTTGTTCAAAATGCAAAAATAGGGTGTACTTGACACCTGATGAGGTCAAGATGCACCTTATGTATAAGGGTTTTGTGCAAGGGTATTGGTTTTGAATAAGCCATGGGGAAATAGAATCTCAGGAATATGGTTCTGGGTATCAAAATAATGAAATTCCCGAAGTTGGAGGTTCTAGTCATGTTAATAATGACTATTCTGAATCCTACATAGATCGGATGGACGACATGGTTAATGATGCTATAATAGTAAATCAAAATGTAAGGGAAGAGGGGTCAAGTACTTGCCGAGAACCATTTTATAATATGGTTCAAGCTGCTCAACAACCCTTATATGATGGTTGCTCCACCCACAGTGAGCTATTTGTGACGGTGAGACTGTTGAGTATTAAATCGGATTATAGTATGCCTCAAAATTGTTTCAATGAAGTTGTTCAATTAATGAAAGAGATGTGTCCCCCTAGCAACCGCATGCCTAACAACTATGGGCAAACGAAGAAGGTTGTTAAAGATCTTGGCAACGGTGTGGTCCAAATTGATTGTTGCCGAAAAGGTTACATGCTATTTTATAAGGAGGACGCAAACTTGGATGCGTGCAAGTTTTGTGGGCATTCAAGATGAAAGAGGCAAAGGTCACAACAAAGGAATCAAAATCCATTGCCATACTCAAGGATGCATTACTTGCCGTTAAAACCTCGACTGCAGAGGTTGTACGCATCAAGAAGTAGTGCAGAGCACATGAGATGGCATTATGAACATCGACGTGAGGACGGTGTTTTATGTCATCCATCAGATGGGGCAGCATGGAAACATTTCGACTCCAAATACCCTGAATTTGCCGCAAAGCCTTGGAATGTGAGGCTTGGCTTATGTGCTGATGGATTTAATCCTTACACATTGTCTTCAAGATCATACTTCATTTGGCCGGTGGTCGTTACACCTTATAACCTTTCTCCTGAAATGTGTATGACCACACCATTTATGTTCTTGACTTGTGTAATCCCGGGGCCCAAAATCCCAAGAACAACATAGATGTATATTTACAACCTCTTGTCGATGAGTTGAAAGAGTTGTGGGATGTTGGAGTTGAGACTTATGATATTTCTACGGGGCGTACATTTCAGATGAAGGCTGCACTTATGTGGACGATTAATGATTTTTCTGCATACGGAATGTTATCTGGGTGGAGTACCAATGGCCAATTGGCATGCCCCGTATGTATGAAATAGCAAAAGGCTTTGAGATTGCGAAATGGAGGTAAATTCTCATGGTTTGACTGTCACCGGTGTTTTTTGCTAAAGAATCATGCGTTCAGAAGAAATAGAACCGCATTTAGGAAAGGGAGAACTGTTACAGGGGGTCCTCCTCGCCGATTGTTCGGGGAAGAACTTTATGTCGAGGTGGAAGATTACCCAATGGTAACCACAAATGGTGACTTTGTCGTACCAGGATTTAAGAAGAATGAGCACAACTGGACGAAGAAGAGCATATTATAGGAGTTGCCTTATTGGCAACACCAACTGCTCCGCCATAATTTGGATGTGATGCACATTGAGAAGAACTTCTTCGAGAACATTATCAACACTATGATGGATGTTAATGGGAAAACAAAGGACAATGCCAAATCAAGAATGGATGTTGCCGAAATATGTGATAGGCCAGAATTACATTTACATTCAGGCCCAAGTGGTAGGCTGGTTAAACAAAAAGCGAAGTTCGTACTTCCTATGGATAAAAGAAGAGAGTTATGTGAATGGGTGAAGGAGTTTCAAATGCCTGATGGATATTGCTCTAATTTGAGAAATATCGTGGACCCTAATGAGGCTAAGTTCAACAACATGAAAAGTCATGATTGTCATGTCTTCATGGAGACTCTTTTACCAATTACATTTGGTGCGCTCCCAGATGATGTGTTGAAACCTCTTATTGAGATAAGCCAGCTCTTCAAGAACTTATGCTCAACAACATTGCAGGAGGATATGCTTGAGGAACTGCATCGTAACATTGTCATCACTTTGTGTAAGTTGGAGACCATTTTCCCTCCTAGCTTTTTCAATGTCATGGAGCACCTGCCAGTGCATTTGGCAGAAGAGGCTCAACTAGGTGGTCCAGTACAATACCGATGGATGTATCCATTTGAGAGGTAAATTATACTATACCTACTGCGTACTAACAAACGGACATGGCGACTATCGTTGAACCTGCAAATGACGCCATCCCTGCGTCATTAGTGGATGAAAGTACACCACCAGAAGAGGTTAATGATGAAATAGGGTTTTCATTCATTCAGGGTAATGACGAGATAGATGAGGTAGAGAATGGTGAGGATGATGAAGAGGGGGAGTGGGATGACGGTGATGAAACAGATGAAGCTGAAGAAAATTTGCATTTGTCTGATGATGATGACGATGACATTGATGACGATGACATTGATGACGATGAGGATGCAGATGATTGAGTGGTTACAAATTCTTATGTGTATGAGTAATTTGCATGTGAAACAATTGTTTGTGACTTTACTTATATTGTATGAATGAGCTTTGCAAAATATGTGTCATCTACGTACCTATTATGATGTATGACGAAAACGGTTTACATGTGCAATCATTATATATTTGCACTTAGCATTGTTGTCACCTATTTCAGGTGTGGATTCAAGTTCTCGTCGAGCAAAGTCCTCCCCTCGAGGTAGAGGACGAGGGCGTCGAAGCTCTGCCGTTGATCCGACCACAATGGATATTGATCCATCTTCCCCCCAGGTACCTCATACACCAGTTCAGCCAGGAGCGACAATGGCTGCTTACATACCAGGTATTTCAGGACCCCTGCCTCCCCCATTTGGGGCTTTCCATCATTAGACCTTATACATTCCCAACCAAGGCACCATGTACGGCCAATTTGCCTACAACATTCCTCCAAACCCCCATGTTGTTCACACTGTGCACCCCACTCCCCAACCCACTCCACAACCCACTCACCCTAACACAAACCAGTCCCAAGAGAACATTGAAAGTGGTGAAAGTGAAGCACAATCTAGTCATGAGAGCACTCGAACAAAGACTTGGATTGAGCCAGATGGTAACAGGGCAAGTCTTCATTTGTTATATGTTATGAAGTATTACATGAATTTTGCATAACAAGTAATGAATTTTATGTGTAATGTTCAATTAGGTTTCTCCCCAATGATGGTGCTGCTAGTAGGATTTTGCTCATATTTCAAAGCAAGTTTGACGGAGGTTGGCCTACTTGGAGCAAAGTGCCCAAACCAGTATGAGATTTATGGTTTGGAGAGTTCAAGGTAACTACAGTGACTTCGTATTAACAGTTTCAGAAATATGTGATAAATTACTATTGAATTATTTGATGTGTTATTTGTTTTCATAATTGCAGAAGTGGTTTACTTGGGATCCGGTCCATGAGGACCGTATAAGAATGAATTTTGAAAACCGAGGCAATGCACGCTTGAGAGACTTCTTTGGTAAAGCAAGGAAGCGTAACAAGAAGCCTGTTTGGCTCGGTGATGCTCAATGGGAGGGACTCCAGCAGCACTGGGCGAATGAACATTATAAGAAATTGCGTGAGACAGCCCAGAAGAACTGATTGGGGACTCTAGAAAGTGGTAGTCCATCTCTCCACACCTGTGGCTCGATCCCTATGCATGAGCATAGGTGGCGTCTGGTAAATGAATTAATGTTTGCTATGTATTCATTTAAGTTCAATACTGTATTTTGTGTTGTGCTTGACATCATTCTTTCTGGCACGTACATAGAGGGAACAACTTGGGACGGAGCCCACCATTGTTGAATTATTCAGTCGAACTCACAAACTCCAGGGAAAAGATGATGCCCCTTGGGTTGACAAGAAATCACAACAAATATATGTAAGCAATTAGCTATTCTCAATCTTCATTGGTAGTTCAATATGAACTCGTATACTTTATTTTAAGTTATTGTACTATGCATGATTTCGTGCGCATGTTGCGGTATTGTAGGAAACATTTGAACGTGATTTTCAAAATGTTATCAACTCTCAAGGGACCAGGGATGGCTCTTCTCAATATCCAAACCAGCCATTTCCCAACTCAAATGAGTTGTGGGTGAAGACGTTCAAGAACAAGAAGGGTCGTATTTATGGCATTGGTGACGAGGCTGTTAACATGAGGGAATCCGGTTACTTTAGTCCCACTCAAAGATCCGGTATTGTTTTCATATTAAAGTTCCAACAACCATGTTTATGCATTGAATTTACTTAATGGCAAAGCTATCGTCACACCATCGCAACAGGAGCTCAATGACTTAAGGGGTCTAGTAACCAACTTGGGGGGTGAGCTATCGTCACAAGCTGAAAGCTACCGGTTGGTTATGGAGAAATGTAAACAACTGGAGGAATCCAACAGATTGCTTACACAAAGCAACCAACAACTGAGCCAACAAATGATGAGCATCGATCAGAGCCTCCAAGCTTTCTTTCAAATGCAACAGGGGTCTGGCTCGGGATCTCAGCCACCATTTACTCATCCCTCGCAACATAATGAGGAAGATGGTGAGGCAGAGGAGGAGGAAGAGGAAGGCGAAGACCTTGGTGATTGAGTTGGTTGCAGTTTTCCTTCAGCTGGTGGCTCTTCTACTTATCTTCACGAAGTACATCATATCTTTTGCTGCTTGCTTCCCCTCCCCTTTCTGCTAATTTCACTCTCCTCCCCCTGGTGCTTATTTAACTCCCCTCCCATTTGGCGCTTACTTCACCCTCCTCTGCAAACATATATATAACTTCATTCTCAATTACTGGTAACTTCTGGTTATTTTGTTTGGATTTGTGGTTTGTAATATATACAAACTTTGTTTGGACCTTGTAGTGTGTGATATGTAGAGAGTTTATTTGGAACTTGTGGCTTGTAAATTGAAAACCCTTGGTTGGATGTGATGTGTTGTGTTGGATGTGGAATTCCACCTTTGTGTGGTTTGAAATTGTTGAGAACGCTTCGCATGAAGCCCTATTCGAAGCCCTTGGATGTTGATTGAGTGCAAAGATCTTGTAAATTTCTTGCAGGGAATGATTTGTATGTACGGATTTGATCAAAAACAAGCGATTTTATTTTTAAAAAAAGAGGAACCCAGCGACGGAAAGGCGACGGATAAGGGGAAAAAAAAATTTTTTTTTGGGCAAGGGGCGACGGATTCCATAATCCGTCGCCATCAGCGACGGAAATTCCGTCGCTGATTCCGTCTCTGATGGCGACGGATGATTAATTCCGTCGCCACACCCTGCCCTGCCACTTTTCCCCGCCAAAAAAAGTATGTCGCAATTTCTGTCGCTTAATCCGTCGCCGGCTGCTCAGCGACGAGCGAAAATCCGACAGCCGCATTCCGTTGCCAAATCCGTCGCGGATCTTAAATTTCCGTCGCTGATTAATCATATTCCGTCGCTGATTCCGTCTTTATTTGGCATTTTTCTTGTAGTGAGGAGTATTGGTGGTGGTGGTGTCGTTGAATTATAAAAAAATCAATTACTATATTAAAAATATGACAGCGTAATTTTAAAAAACTTGAATACTTTAGCCTTGTATGTAGGTCATAGGCCTCTCATTGATGATTTGGTTAAGGGCTTTTTGTCCATAGTGATTTGTTCAAATTAATCATATGTTCAAATGAATTGACATAGGTGTGAGTGACCAAGTTTAGGGGAAGAGTAGTAGTGTTGATATGTTCAAATTAATGATGAATTTTCATGGGTGATTTGTTGAAATTAGTATTAATTTTGTGATTTGATAAGGTTCTGAAATTTCATTTTTAACAAAGTAAAAATAACAAAAATTAAAACAATAATTATAATTGCATATAATATCTCTACAATAAAAATAGTTTTGATTCCATTCCATAATTACTCACAAAACAGTAAGGAATTAAATCTGATTATATTCCAATTTTCACAAAACAACTAAATTCAGGATCAAGTTCCATACCGAACCCCCCAGGGTTCAAATCCTGATTCCATTTTATTTCAATTTTCCCCACCAAATAGACCCTAAGGAGTATGAGTAAGGGAGAGTAAATAATTTATTCTTATTTGAAGGTTTTGTAAAAAAATAATAAATAGTATATGAAAGTAAATAAGAGTAAATAAAGTATTCAATACATACAGCCTTCACTGTATAAATAAAAATATATTATATTTGGGTTTGAAGGGTCAAATATATGTAGAACATTCCTGATTCCTTCTAACTCTTGTTTACACCGCAAAGCGAAGGAAATCAGGAGGGGAAAATGAAGTGCTGCCCTCCTTACCCTCTGATCCCACCGTGTCTCCCAAGGCAGGGCAAAGGGGAGCAAGTATACTGACATTTACTCTCCTTTGCTCCCCTCCGAAGGAGACCCTATACGACAGTCCCTGGGAGACTTGTTTATTTATGTAGTTAGAAGCTGGAATTTTACTTAAAGCGTGAAAATAAGTTACCAAAACAAACTAACACGTGGTTTTTTGTATTTATATACAGAATTTTTTATTTCTGAAGACCTGAGTGTAGAATTTTTTATTTCTAAAGAGTAAATGTCTTCTCTCATCTTAATTAATATATTTTATAATTTAAAATTACCAAATTTTAAATGGTTATACTTAGTTATATTTTACTAAGCTTAAATTTGTCAGCTAAGCCAATGAAACATTAAATGACACTCTAATTATATTAACCTATTCGCAATGGCATATAATATGTGTATTTTGAAAATATAGTAAATTATAGATAAAAAGATAATTTCATATAATTTATAAGTTGTAATATACTTCTCCTACTCGATCATACCTTTTTTAATTTAAAAATATTATAACATAATTTTTAGAGTAAAATAAAAACTTAGGAAATATTTTTTAGTAAAATATTTATGATTTTACTATATTAAAATAAGCTACTTTATGAGAAAATAAGCTAATAATTGGAGTTGTCATTGAGGACTTGAAATCAAAGCCTATCTATCGTACTTCCACCCAAAAATCGTGATTTTTTATTTTCTTTTATATATTTTCTGTGAGAAGGTAGGGACATTGGCAGGCAAAGGAGTAGCCCTGATACTATTAGTAATAGCTGATCAAGGCTGGGGCCCTGTTTGGCGTGCAGTAATCTGCTACTTGCAGGAATCTGGAAGCTTGCCGTTTGCCTCAAGGCACAGACAGGGAAAAGGAGGGAAATTGAATTGATGATGATGAGGGTAGTAATAGTCAGGTAGTAAATGCCAAACAGAGCACTAATACGTGCAGTGCTGGAAGTCTTGAAGCATTGCAAGGATTCACATTCTCATCATGTACATATCAGCGCCTGCTCTCTTGCATTTATTCATGATGAAATCCCCTCCCCCGGCCGGCGCCAAAACCCCCAACACCCCAAAAAAAACTTTTCCTTTATACAGAATAAACTATTTCAAAGAGGTCAGCAACAACAACAATAACAATAATAATAATTTTTAGTGCAAATTCTGCTTACACGGGATCTAAGAAGATTCAAATATAGACAATTAGACTTGTCAAAAATTAACCCGACCTGAACCCGCCCGAAAATTTTGAGTTCACGTTTCTCGACCCAACTCCAAAATAAACCGAACCTGAAAAACCTGCAATTTTTTGGTCAAACCTAACCCGAACACAAACCCGCCCACTCAACCCAAATATTATTTCCTTATTTTTTTATTTTTCTTTAATTTTTCCCCTTTAACAATAATAATTTTCATTATGACGAATCATTTAGAGAGACGTTATATAATTATCGCATCTTTTTGCAAATTAGACGATGCTACCTGTTCTTTCCCAAATTTATTCTTATAAAATAACATCATATACAATTTATAAATGAAGCAATTTTAGAAAATAGGCATAAAGTAAATAAAACATGTATTAAAAATGTGCAAGTCATACTATTACATTCTTAGTAAAATGAATACATCTTATTGCATTTTAAATAATATTATTCTGTAATAATCTAAAATTTTGATGTTATAATTAATAAATAATTGTAATATCTTGCGTGTCTATAATGTTCTTTCGTTTGGTTTTCTTCTAATTAGTCCCGAACTTAATGTCACTATTGCGCAATGGACCAACTTATATTCATGTTAGGATCGGTCCACTAATGAAGTATACCTAGTTAGTTACTGGCATGTTAATTAACAAAACATCGAATTATTAAATGTGTTATTAACGAGTCAAACCACTCCAACCCGTTAACATGCTTTAGATTGGCTAACCCATAAATGACCTGACCCATTATTAATATTTTAAAATACGGGTCAACCCACCCAAACATGACTCATTATCTGCCCGTACATGACGTTCATATATCATATTGAAAAGTTTGAATATTTTTTATATTCTTTTAAGAAATAACAATTACAATATTTGTTCATTAAATACAGACAATTTTAAGTAATAAATATGTTGATATTTTGATTTCGACCCAAAAAAAAAAGAAATAATTCACTAAAAAGGTGCTCAAAACCCGTTAAGTTGACTCGAAACCCATAAAATCGAAACGCACCCGTTCGTATTTTACCTGAACCTGAAATACTCCAACCCGTATTTTACCCGAACTCGAATACACCTGATCCATATTTAATTCGTTTGTCCGAACTGAAAGACCTATAGACAACCTTACCTATACAAATAACATTACTTGTAGAAATTTCTTACACATTATACCATGTATACTCTAGCATATACTTTTTAAAGTATGTAATCTCATCTATATATTATTTATCACTGCAACAAAATTGCTGAACATTCTATTGTTGCACATGAACATTTATGCAAAAGGAGGTGAACCTGGTCCCGGCAGTATTAGCCTCCATCAGCAAGGAACAGCAGGAACCAATCGCCATCCATCATGCCCCTCTCCCCCACATACAACTGGCCCTTGATATGGATGAAGAGTAAGTGAAGCTCAGCAGGAGGCTGCAAGCTGAAGCTGATGAGGCTCTGGCAAACTAGATTCCAGGAGCCGCTTCGCTCGACAAGGAGTTCAAGTCTTTTGGATAACTTGACTTGTTTTATGGCTGATGGTTGAATGGTTTTTGCATAGAAGTAGGGGACTTAGTTGTAATGTTACCCATTCCCTTGGTAATTTTCAGCTAAGCAACCAAGAGTAGTGGATAATGGGGCTTGTCAGGTTACTATGGCTGCCTTGAACATGAATGTTTATGCAATACTTTGAAAACAAGTTATTGTAAACAGCCAACGAGCTCTAACTCAAGTGGTATAAAAGATTCCTTCTATTCGGCGGTCCCTAGGTTCAAATCTTGATGAATGCAACATTTCCCTAGGGAAGAAAAGTACTTTTCACCTTAACAGATCTGTGAGTCTAGTTTCAAGTTCCCCCTCCAAACCGCTGCGGCTCCCAAAACATTTCTTGCTAATAAGTGACCACAGAACTATCTTTCTTGTGTATTTCAATTCTCATAAGATGATTTACTGATAAGTGGTCACCCAAAATATTCTTTTTGTTCGATGTCTCACTAAGGGCCTATTCTTTTCGCTGAGAAATAGAGGTTGAGAAATGGGTGAAGTTGGTTGAAGTTGGTTGAATTATATTGAAATGGGTATTTCTTTTGTAAAAGTGGTTTAAAGTGGGTTGAAGTAGATTGAAACTAGTCTATTTTTTATTGAAACTCATGAAGTAGGTTAAAATGGGTTAAATTGGGATTTACCATGAAAAATTGGTAAATTGGTAAATAAGACAAAATCATAAAAAAATATCGTTTTGCATGGAATCAAAAAATAAAAATTTTAATACATCCACTTCTAGTAAAGCGGGCGGTCTAACGAATGGTTATTCATTAGATCACCCCTTCACTCCCGACACTACCCTCATGGTTCATCCATGGAGTCATTTTTTTAATTTCCATTCGGGAACGGGAATTATAATCTTATAAGCAAAACCCTTTTTTTGGGAAAATCAAATCTTATGTCCATCGGTTGTCTCTTTGGTTTAAATGATTTGGTTGAGTGAAGAAATTAAGCACGTTCTATAGAATTGTAGGTTTGTATATTTCCATTGAAAATGTGTTGGCTGCTCTATAAAATTGAAGCACCATTTCACCATACTAGATTTTCTCACGGAACCACAATTGTGAGAAGGTCAGCTGACGTGCCCTTTCAAAAAAAAAAAAGGGGGGGGTGGAGCAAAAAAGGATTGGCTTGAGCCTCTGTGAACTGCCGATCACCTGTTGATCCCAAGATCCCTCTTGAATAGCCCTGAAGAGGACCCAAGAAGGGAAAACAACTTACCAATGCAAAAGAAAACAAAATTATATTAAAGTATTCTCAATTAGATTAGACTGAATTGGGCTGTCAAGCTAAATTTGAATCGTGCATGTGTGAGTTTAATGTACATATTGGCTCATTCAGACATGTGTTAGATCAAGGAAACAAAATTTTTCCCCATTTAATCAAACATAAATTTTAACTCCTATCAGTTTTGGTTTTTTAATTTAGAACAATGTCGGTGAAAATTGAGTTATTTTAATTTTGGTTGTGTGTTGATTAATTTGATTTACTAAGTCTCATTATGATTTCCTTTTTTTCATGACCTCTACTTCAACCCCCCAAAAAAAGTGTTTGCCTAATTGACTAAACACAACTTCTTGTGAATATATACTTGTTGCATAAGAAAATTAGAAAATCGTATTCATTCAAAAAAAGAGACGAATAGTTCATTAGGGGAAAGAAGACAAAGAAAGCGAATAAAAGGAGGGTTAGTTGTTGGCCAAGGTCTATATTGTACTTCAAGAGTGTATGCTCCTACGATATACATCAGCAAATGCATGTTTAAAAAAAAAAGGCATGCCACTACTAAAAAAGTTCAAAATAACAACGGAATTCAGCGACGGAATAAATTAACGACAGATTTAGCGACGGAAATGGCGATTGAAAAACAGTATTACAAAAAAGTTAGATTGTGCGACAAATCTGGCGACGGAAAACTCAACCCATCGCTATAATTGACAGTAGGCGACGAAAATTCCGTTGCCATATTTAAAATTTCTTTTTTCAAAAACTGTTTCGTCACCCCCAAAAAAAATCGAATATTTAAAAAAGTGGGCTGGTGACGGTAATTCCGTCGCCTTTTCATTGCCAGCCCAGTTAAATGAAACCAGATCTGTTTCTGGATTCATTTTACGCGAGAGCTTCGAGAGGAGAGAGAGAGTGGCGAAACCACCTGCCGCCGCCACTGGCCGCCGCCTGCCACCCCTTTGCCTGGTTGTTTTCAACAAGTTTGAGGTAAAATTTTCAACTATACTAGTTGTAATTTCTACAAATTTTTGTATTAAATTGTTAGAATTTCATAGGTAGTTTATATTTATGTTACAATGTGGTATTTGTGTGAAATTATTGCTCTAATTTGTTTCAAATTTGGGTAAATGCGATTTAGGGTTTAGGTTTGGTAGTTTGAAGTTAAAATTTGATATGGTGGTGGAATGAAATGGTTTAATTGATAATATTATTGAAATGTGGTATTTGTGTGATGTTATTTGTTACAAAAATTTGGTAAATGCGATCTAGGGTTGAGATTTGGTAGTTTAAAGTTGAAATTTCATATGTTGGTAGAATAAAATATTTTTATTGATAATGTTATTGAAATGTGGTATTTGTGTGAGGTTATTGCTTCAATTTGGTTGGAGATATTACTCAATGCAATTTAGGGTTTAGGTTTGGTGATGTGAACTTGAATGTTGATATGTTGGTGGATTGAGATGCTTTAGTTTATAATTTTGTTCAAATGTAGTGTTCGTATGAAGTTGTAGCTCTTATTTATCTGAAGATTTTGCCCAATGCAATGTACGCTTAGATTTGATAATTTTAAATTAAAAGTTGATATGTTGATGGAATAAAGTGGTCAACTTTGTATGAATTATTAGTTTTGTAAAATTCGTCAGAATATAAGTGCATTTGTAGAAATTTATAAGTTTTTTTTGGGTGCATGTAGAAATTTATAAGTAAACATATATAATATATAATTGAGTAATTTATGTAATTATTATAATTTTAATTGAAATTAATTCTTATCAAATACCTTTTGTGCTTATTGTTATTTGAGCAGAATATGAATGGCTCTCTACATCATAGATGGATGTATAATAGATTACTGTCTGATAGTAGAGGTTACACGCAAGAATTTCTAGATGGAGTAAACCAATTCGATCAATTTGCACGTAGACAGACAGAGTTTCTGAATGGGGGAAAGTATAGATGTCCTTGTACGAAATGCAGAAATAGGGTGTAGTTGACACCCGATGAGGTCAAAATACACCTTATGTATAAGGGTCTTGTGCAAGAATATTGGTTTTGGATAAGTAATGGGGAAATAGAACCTCAGCAATATGATTTTGGGTATTCAAATAGTAAAATTCTCGAAACTGAAGGTTCAAGTCATATTAATGATGACTACTATGAATCCTATGTAAATCAGATGGAGGAAATGGTTGATGATGTTATAATAACAAATCAAAATGTAAGGGAAGAGAGGTCAAGCACTTGCCGAGAACCACTTTATAATATGGTTCAAGCTGCTCAATAACCCTTGTATAATGGTTGTTCTACCCACAGTGAGCTCTCTGCTGCGATGAGACGGTTGAGTATCAAATCTGATTATAATATGCCACAAAATTGTTTCAATAAAATTGTTCAATTAATGAAAGAGATGTGTCCACCTAACAACCGCGTGCCAAACAACTATGGGCAAACGAAGAAGGTTGTTAAAGATCACAGCAACGATGTGGTCCAAATTAATTGTTGTCGGAAAGGTTACATGCTATTTTATAAGGAAGACGTAAACTTGGATGCGTGCAAGTTTTGTGGGCATTCAAGATGGAAGAGGCAAAGGTCACAACAAAGAAATTAGAATCCATTGCCATACTCAAGGATGCATTACTTGCCGTTAAAACCTCAACTGTAGAGGTTGTATGCATCAAGAAGTACTGCAGAGTACATGAGATGGCATTATGAATATCAGCGTGAGGACGGTGTTTCATGCCATCTATCAGATGGGACAGCATGAAAACATTTTGATACCAAGTACCCTGAATTTGCTGCAGAGCCTCGGAATGTGAGGCTTGGCTTATGTGCTGATAGAATTAATTCTTACACTTTGTCTTCACGATCATACTCCATTTGGCCGGTGCTAGTTACACGTTATAACCTCTCCCCTGAAATGTATATGACCACACCATTTATGTTCTTGACTTGTGCAATCCCTGGCCCAAAAAATCCCAAGAACAAGATAAACGTATATTTACAACCTCTTGTGGATGAGTTAAAAGAGTTCTGGAAAGTTGGAGTTGAGACTTATGACATTTCTATAGGGCATACATTTTAGATGAATGCTGCACTTATGTGGACCGTGAATGATTTCTCCGCATATGGAATGTTATATGAGTGCAGTGCTAATGGCCAATTGGCATGTCCTGTATGTATGAAACAGTAAAAGGGTTTGAGATTGAGAAATGGAGGTAAATTCTCATGGTTCGATTGTCATTGATATTTTCTGCCGAGGAATCATACGTTCTCAAGAAATAGAACAACATTTAGAAAAGGTAGAATTATTACAGGGGATCCTTCTCGCCGACTATTTGGGGAAGAACTTTATGTTGAGGTGGAAAATTACCCAATGGTAGCTACAAATGGTGACTTTGTCATACCAGGATTTAAGGGAAATGAGCACAACTGGACGAAAAAGAGTATATTCTGAGAGTTGCCTTATTGGCAACACCAATTGCTCTGGCATAATTTGGATGTGATGCACATTGAAAAGAACTTCTTCGAAAACATTATTAACACTATTATGGATGTCTATGGGAAAACAAAAAGGACAATGCCAAATTAAGAATGGATGTTGCAGAAGTATGTGATCGACCAGAATTACATGTACATCCAGGCCCAAGTGGTAAGCTGGTTAAACTAAAAGCGAAGTTCGTACTTCCTGTGGACAAACGAAGAGAGTTGTGTGAATGGGTAAAGGAGCTTCAAATGCCTGATGGATATTGCTCTAATTTGAGAAATATCATGGACCCTAATGAGGCAAAGTTCAATAACATGAAAAGTATGATCATTGTCATGTATTCCCAGATGATGTCTTGAAACCTCTTATTGAGATAAGCCAATTTTTCAAGAACTTATACTCAACAACATTGTGAGAGGATATGCTTGAGAAAATGCATCGCAACATTATCATCACTTTGTGTAAGTTAGAGACCATTTTTCCTCTTGGCTTTTTCAATGTAATGGAGCACCTGCTAGTGCATTTGGCAGAAAAGGCTCAACTTGGTGGTCCAGTACAATACCGATGAATATATTCATTTGAGAGGTAAAGTACACCATAATCGATGAAATCTTATCTCAATTCTTATATGTGGAATCACTTAGAAGTGAATGCAATTGTGAATTTATTAGGTTCTTTGGCCGATTGAAAAAAAAAGATGAAGCAACAAGCGTGTCCTGAAGGTTCAATCACAGAAGCATACCTAGAAGCTAAGAGGACATTTTTCGCCTCCTATTACTTCACCTCTAATATGCCCTCCATGCGCACTAGATGCAGGAGAAATGAGGATGGCAATGACTATATTAATCATTTTCCAACTCTGTCTGTATTTGAATCGCAGGGGACCGCTATTGGTAGGGAAAGATCAAGGTATCTCACAGATGCTAAATATGTTGCTGCCCATCTTCACGTGCTATTAAATTATGATGAAGTAAAACCTTATATAGGGTGAGTGGTATCTTAACTTGCAATTGAGTTTATCATTGAGAGCGTAAGTATATTAATAGGATTCATAAAATGTGATAGAATTTTCACTGAACAAGTCAGAACTGCATGTCCCAATGTCTGCGATGCTAATGTTGACACAATCATCGAAACTCATTTTGCATATTGGTCTAGTCAGAATGTAAGTATTACAACTCATTTATTCATAATTTTAACATAACAGTTAATTAGATGCATTATATTAACTAAAATCACATGTTATGTGACCTTAGGTACATTACATTCAACTATTCGAGACCGACAAATATTGCTACTTGACACAATTGGCTGCGAAGCCAAGGCGGTATGTGTCGATGTGGACGGCATATAGAGTAAATAGATTCAAATTCCACACAGAAGCTCGCAGCGTCGGGAAAAGCACATATAATTGTGGCGTTGGTGTTTATGGTATGGGGGAAGGCGATATTAAAAATGATTACTATTGTTTACTAAAGGATATTGTCCAAATTGAGTACGTAGGTGAACCACTTAAACTATGTGTATTATTCAGTTGTGAGTGGTTCGATCCCACATTGAATCGTGGGACACGATCTCATAAACTAAGCAAACTTATTGAGGTCCACCGTACAAGGAGGTACCCAAAGTACGACCCATTTATCTTCCCAAATACCGCATCATAAGTATACTTCATGCCACATGTAGATCGCTCAAGGGATAGAGCCAATTGGTTTGTTCCAAAGGCGAGAGTAGATAAGCAGTACACTCTACCTACTGCCTACCAACAAACGAACTTGACGACAATCGTTGAACCTGTGAATGACGCTATCCCTACATTATTAGTGGATGAAAGTGCACCACTAGAAGAGGTTAATGATAAAATGCGGTTTTCATTCATTCAGAGTAATGAGGAGATAGATGAGGCAGAGCATGATGAGGGTGATGAAGAGAGCGAGTGGGATAACGGTAATGAAACAGATGAAGCAGAAAAAAATTTGCATTTGTCTGATGATGATGACGATGACGATGATGATGATGATGATGATGATGATGATGCAGATAATTGAGTGCTTATGAATTCTTATGTATTTTAGTACTTTGCATGTCAAATTATTGGTTGTGACTTTACTTTTATTATATGAATGAATTTTGTAAAATATGTGTTACCTACATACCTATTATGATGTCTGAGTAAACGGTTGATATGTGCAATTATTATATATTTGTACTTGCATTTGTTGTCACCTATTTCAGGCATGGATTCCAATTCTCGTTGAGGGAAGTCCTCCACTCGAGGTAGAGGACAAGGACGTAGGAGCTCTGCCGTAGATCCGACCGCAATGGATATTGATCCATCTTCCCCCCATCTACCTCATACCCCAGTTCACCCAGGAGCCATAATGGCTGCTTGCATACCAAGTATTTCAGGACCAATGCCTCCCCCATTTGGGGCTTTCCATCATCAGACCTCATACATTCACAACTAAAGCACCATGTACGGCCAATTTGCCTACAACATTCCTCCAAACCCCCATTTTGTGAACACTATGCAGCCTACTCCCTAACCTATTGACCTTAACACAAACCAGCCCCACGACATCATTGCAACTGGTGAAAATGAAGCATAATTCAGTCATGGGAGCACTCGAGTAAAGACTTGGATTGAGTCAGATGGTAACAGGTAAGTCTTCAGTTGTTATATATTATGAACTACTACATGAATTTTGTATCACAAGTAATCAATTTGATGTATTATGTTCAATTAGGTTTCTCCCCAATGATGGTGCTATTAGTAGGATTTCGCTCATATTTCAAAGTAAATATGACGAAGCTTGGTCTACTTGAGGTAAAGTGCCCAAATCAGTAGGAGATTTGTGGTTTAGAGAGTTCAAGATAACTATAATGACTATATATTAATAGTTTGTATGAACGTGATAAATTACTATTGTATTATTTGATGTGTTTGTTGTTTTCATAATTGTAGAAGTGGTTTACTTGGGATCCGGTCCGTGAGGACCGTATAAGAAGGAATTTTAAAAACCGAGGCAATGCACGCGTGAGAGACTTCCTTGGCAGAGCAAGGAAGCATAATAAGAAGCCTATTTGGCTCGGTGATACTCAATGGGAGGGACTCCAACAGCACTGGATAAATGAACATTATAATAAATTGCGTGAAATGGCTCAGAAGAACCGATTGGGTACTCCAGAAAGTGGTGGCCCATCTCTCCACACTTGTGACTCTATTCCCATGCATGAGCATAGGCAGCGTCTGGTAAATGATTTTGCTATGTATTTTTTTAACTTCAATACTATAGTTTGGCTTGTGGTTGACATCATTCTTTCTGTCATGTACATAAAGAGAACAACTTGAGACCGAGCCCACGATTGTCGAATTATTCAGCCACACTCATAAACTCCATGGCAAAGAAGATGCCCCTTGGGTTGACAAGAAATTACAACAAGCATATGTAAGCAATTAGCTATTCTCAATCTTTATTGGTAGTTCAACATGAACTTGTATACTTTACTTCCATTAATTGTAATATACATGATTTCTTACGCATGTTGCGGTCTTATAGGAATTCTTTGAACGTGATTTCCAAGATGTTATCAACTCTCAAGGGACCGAGGATGGCATTTCTCAAGATCCAAACCAGCTGCTTCCAAACCCAAATGAGTTGTGGGTGAAGACGTACAAGAATAAGAAGGGCTGTATTTATGGCATTGGCGATGAGGCTGTCAGCATTAGAAAATCCGGTTACTTCAGTCCCACTCAATGAGCCGGTACAATTTTCATATTAAAGTTTCAATGAACATGGTTTTACGATGAATTTACTTAATTGCAATATTAATGTGTACTTTACTTAAATACCTGTCAGCAGATACCAGTTATACGCCATCGCAACAAGGGCTCAATTACTTAAGAGGTGTAGTAACTAACTTGGGGGGTGAGCTAACTTTACAAGCTGAAAGCTACTGGTTGCTCATGGAGAAATGTAAGCAACTGGAGGAATCCAACACATTGCTCACCCAAAGCAACCAACAATTGAGCCAACAAATAATGAGCATCGATCAGCGCCTCCAAGATTTCTTCCAAATGCAACAAGCTTCTGACTCGGGATCTCAGTCATCATTTATTCATCATTCGCAACATAATGAGGATGAGGATGAGGAAGAGGAAGAGGAAGAGGAAGAGGAGGAGGATGATCCTCACGTTGGTGATTGAGTTTGTTGCAGTTTTTCCCCACCTTGTGGCTCTCCTGCTTGATTCTTCATGAACTACATATCTTCTTGCTTGCTTCCCCTTCCCTTGGTGCTTATTTCCTTCCCCTCCCCTTAGTGCTTATTTCATTCTCCTCTCATTTGACGCCTGCTTCTGCTTTTTCTGCAAACATAACGTTACTTTTAATTACTAGCAGCTTCTGGTTTGATTGGATTTGTAATTTGTGATATGTAGATACTTTATTTGGAACTTATGCTTTGTGAATTCAAAACCCTTAGTTGGAAGTGTTGCTTTGGATGTGATATTCCACCTTTATGTTGCTTGAAATTGTTGAGAACACTCCGCATGAAGTCATATTCGAAGCCATTGGATGTTGATTGAGTGCAAATTACTTATAAATTTCTTTCAGGGATTTAAATGTATATATTAAGGGATACGATAAAAAATAAGCGTTGTTATTTTAAAAAAAATTAGAAACTTAGCGATGGATTGACAACGAAACGAAAATATCTATTTTTTTGGGGCACAGAAGGGAGCGACGAAATTTCCAATCCGTCACCATCAGCAACGGAAATTCCGTCTTTATTTACGTTGCTGATGGCGACGAATTGGCAATTCCGTCGCTCTCCGCCCCATCAATTTTCCCCGCAAAAAAAAGTATGTCGTAATATCCGTCGCTGATTCCGTCGTTCATTGCGACGGAATTTCTAAATTCCGTCGTTAGTTACTCAGCGACGAGCGAAAATCCGACATCTGTCTTCTGTCGCCAGTTCCGTCGCTGATATCAAAATTTTGTCGCTGATAAACTTTATTCCGTCGCTGATTCCGTCTTTATTTGGTCTTTTTTTTTTTTTGTAGTGCACGAGAAATATACCCTAAAACACACATATATAAATAAGATGTAGAAGTACATGTTCCCAAATATATGTAAGAAATTATTGTTTTTGGCTAAGGCGGTTTACTGTTGCTCTCATGCAGTGGTCTCATAATTTTTGTAGACCCTTGCACTAGTCTCATAAAAAGTCTAATATCATTTGCATAATATATATAATTCACGCACATCCAAAACAATAAAATCTCTCAAACAAGCTAATATCGTTACTTGGGTGATGATATATATATATATATGCTTTTCAACAAGATATTTTTTATGTGTCTTATCTTAGCCTAAATTAGTATATTATATAATTGAAAATATCCAAACTTTCAATAGTTATGATTAGTTAATAATTGTGAGCCCTTGATATTTCATCGACTACGCCATTATTCCAACGACTACAAATGACCTCATAATCGGATCAACCCTAAAGACCTACACACATAATTTAATAATTGTGAAAATTAATGGCTAACAAGTTGATTTTACTTAATTTACAAGTGGCACTACCCTCATACTATTAAATTATTCCATTTTTATTTTTTAATTTGATACATGACAATACAATTTTTAAGCCAAGAAAAGGAGTATCTTGCAGTTAAACTTGTTTTAATACTATTTTTTTAAAGAAAGGTATACAATACGTTTTATGTGTACTTCTCTTAAAGACTTTAGTCTATTCATTATAAGCATATATTGGATGAGTAGGTAACAGATTTGAGTAGGTTGGAACATGTGCGAAAAGTTTTGAATAGGTTTGACCAAGAGAAAGCGTATTTGATTAAATTGGAGCAGGTTTGAGTGTTTGACTAGCAATTAGCAGACTTGAGCAGTTTAAAAGCAAGTTTGTGAGCAAGTTGAAGCAAAGTTTGACTGACTATTAGTATGTTTGAGCAGATTTGACCAAATTGAAGTAGATCTGACTAACAATTAGCAAATTCAAACATGTTAAAGCATATTATAATAAATTGGAGCAGATAACATGTTCAATATTTTCATAACGAACAAGCCCTTTATCCATATTATCCTCATACATACTATAAAGGAGGAAGAAGCTTCCTATGTGTCACAGCATTCCACACCATCGCGGAACTAATGTGCCTTGTGCTTACCAAAACGTTTAAGGTAGATGATTACACGATTACCTTCTCAAAAAAACAAGTGAACTTCTACTTGATGCAAGGCAATCAGCGAAGCGCTGGTACTAATGCTCCGTTGCAACTTTTGTTTTTTTTGTTTTTTTTTTAATAGATCATTTTCTCTTTTATTACTGCTTCCTAAATCCTAAATATAACTTTTTGGAAAGAAAATTACTATCATAGACAATATTAGAAATTGGCCCGCTTCAGGATCGTACATTGTCGCTTGAACAAGCTAATTGCCAATACACAACCAAAATAAATCTGGTAAATCGTTCATATCGAAACTATTTATTTGCTATCATAGACAAAATTCAAGAAGTTAACATCCTTGAGGCTGTCAATGTTGGAAAGGTTCTTCTACACCACATATTTTGTATTTTCATAAATGCGTAAAGTGAGACGATTTCCTCACTTATGAAATCTTAAAGGAAAAATACCAATCAAATAATGATTACTAAGATGTAAGGAAAGTAGATGTCAGTTAATTCAACTGATAAAGTTCTTAATAATTATCACTAAAGACCTGGGTTTTAATCTTGTCTACATCAGCCTCTGCGCTTCATTCGTAAAAAAAAAAAAAAAAAAAGACCTAAAACATAAGGAAAAAACATATAAACACGATAACAACCAATCAACAATAAAAATAGGCATATTTTTAGGGGCGGCAAAATAGGAAGAGAGAGGCATATAGAATATATATTGATTAACTGTATCAACGGATTATAATAAAAACTACTTACATAATATATATTTGTAAAAAAACACATGCATATAATATCTAAGAATTCATGCCTCCTAAACTATGTAATAATTTATATAAAGTAGGACATATTAGTAGAACAAATTGTGACATAGTCACTAAAATTTGTTCCAACAATCAAATTAAACTATCGTAATTGATTTAACACTTATTTTTTTAAAAACAACATTTAAATTTGGATCTCATAATAAAAAAAAACCTATAATAACAGAACTCCACTGCTTTCTAAATCAATGGCGACTACTAAATATTAACACTAGTACATAGAGGCCCGAAGGAAAAAAAGAAAACGAAAATCAATTTAGCAGCTTGTTTGAGGGGCATTTGAAGCTCCACACAGTTGGCCAAGAACAAGTTGATTCCTGCAAGTGGTCCTAACGACCCAAGAAGTTCCACGTGTGTATACAGTATTCGCAATAAAGGCGCGTGCTTCTACGCGGGCCCCGTCGTTGTGGTCCCAATTTCCTAGAAGACGCCGCGTGTACTTGGTCCCAGGTATCACGTCACTGTCGTTGTCTTGCGAGCGCGAGTGGCGGAGGAAGATACCCCCACCCAAGCCCACTTCCACGTGGGCCCCTCGCCCTTGCTTTTCGCTTTTCCCATATTTCTCTGCCCTTTTTCTTCCGATAACGATAATTCGTCTTTTCTCTCCTTGCATGGCCATGTCCTGTTCGCTTCATCCGAGTTTATAGACATCTTGAAACTTAAAAAAAAAATCTTGAAATTTTCTGTAAAAATCTTAAAACTTCTAAAAGAATGGAAATTTTTTTCTGATAATTTTAAGATTCGTAAAAAAAATTTCTGAAATTTGCATAAAGACTTAAAATTTATGGTATTGAAAGAGAATATATAATATTTTTTAAAAATAAATGAAGGTCCAAATAAGGTCAAAGCGGATAGGATCTAAATCTAGAATTTTGGTAACAACAAATAGAGAGTTACCAATTGAGACTATTGACACCAATAAGCATTGAAAGTTATAGGCAATCTCTTAAAAAGTACATGGACCCTATATATAGTAGGATAGTTCTGAAATGAATTCAATAGTAAAAAGCACCAACGATGTATATATTCTTCTCTCAAATTCACAAATGGAATGTGCTCAGTGAAATGTATGTTTGAGAATACAACTAGGTCTTAGCCTTGATTAGGGCTTTGTTAGCCTAGCTCAAGTTTCTTGCTCTTTGATCTGTACACCATTTGAATTTTGAATTACAAAAGCTTTTTGTTTTATCCAAACTTGCAGAAGCTAGTTAATCAACATTATTTTTTCTCCGAGAGGTTAAACCATATGGTGCTGCTTTCTTACAACTTATGTTCATACTTCAATTTAATCAAGTTAATGACAACACTACAACCGTACGTGACATATTTATTATGGTTTTTTATCATTTGTTGTCCAACAATTATAATAAATCTCAATCATTGTTGATCAGTAAGATTCAATGTAATTCATCCATAAATTCAACCTTGTGTATGTAATTAATTTGTCTAGATCAATTGTCCATTTACACTTAAAACATGAGGCCTAATAAAAGGGTTTCTATACTTTCATGCAGGTTTTCTTTTTTTTAAAAAAAAAAAATTCCATCTAATTGCAAAACCAATTTATAATCCAAATCAGGAGGTTCTTATTAAATTACACCTACTCTTGAGTCCTGAATAATAAAGAGGGGCTCTTTAGAGACTTTGTTCACCAAAAAAGGAAAAGTTGCGCATAACTTCAAAGCTAGAATTGGGGGGGAAAACAAGGAATTGTAGACTTTATTTTCCATCTTTGACATTGAAAAATTTCATGTTACAAATATATGTACCTTGCTAGGTACATACCTTGCATGTGTAACCCACGCTCAAGCGGGCAAAGGTTCACAACAATCGGATAAAAGTTCATTACCAAAGGTTCACTATAATAGGACAAATGTTCACTGTATAGTATAAAAGATTTATTGAAGCAAAATTAAGATACAAAATCACCAAGAATCCACCATAACCAAATAAAAATATAGTAGCATCAATATCTACAATTTTAAATCAGCAATCAGTTCTATTACGTACCCACAAATTCAATGACAACGAATACCATTCGTTAGTAAGGTTTAGCTTCTTATAGTAATAGTGCTTGAAGATCATATTCTTGTTTCTTGGGTTATTGAAGTTGGGGACTTTCAATGTAATAATAATGTCAATAGTTATTATATGCATTAACTAATAGTTATTTTATGAACAAGACAATTTGAGATTGTTATTAGTTGATAATTTTTAGTGAATCTTTTATGACAATGTACTAATAATTTTAGTGTATCTTTTCTTGCCGTCAGTGTATTTTTTCTTATTTATATTTTACCTTTTGTTTCCTACAGTATATCTTTTCTTAATAATTTTTGATATTTATATCTAGAAACGAGGTAAAAGACTAGACGTGTATTTATAGGTATGCATCTAATTAGGTACGTAAATATTTATCGTGAAATTACTACTTGAGATTGGAGCCGAAAGTAAAATTTTACTTTTTGTTGCCTTATATTCTTGCCGTCAAACCGTACTAAAAGGGCGCTAATTGTGAGAGAAAAAGAGTCATGTTTTGGTTGGAAGATAACCATACTTGCATTAAGGCACCCCTAAAGTCCTTCCCCACCGTGTAGGGCACGCTGCTATTCTTTATTGCCATGGTTACTACAAGCCCCTTAGGACCTCTTCTTTTATTGAGAAAATTTTGGCTTCCATTTTTGTTCTACCTTTTCCCATTTCTCCTCACTCTGTTTCATTCTTGCTAATTTCTTAAACATAAATGCAATTCCTTTTTTCATTTCTTCCCACTCTTTCGCACTGTTGTCCATTCCATCTCACCAATTCCGATGCCTTGATATTAATAATTTTATTTTTCTCTCACTCAACTCTATTCCTTCCAACTCTATTTCGTTTCTTCCTATTTCTTCCTATTGCTTCTCATTCATTCCTACTCATACAAGAAAAATATCATTCTTTCTAATTCCATTTCATTTATTTCCACGCTATTCCATTCTTTTTTCATTCCATATGCGCTTCCTCCTTGCGAAAAGAATAGACCTTTGTGTAATGTTTGGTTGAATGTAATGTAATAATAATGTAATGCAATCAATTTTACAATGCAATCATAATTACATAATTTGTGATAATCATAATTACAAAATAGTTCTCTTATTTCAATACTTTCATAAAATCAAATAAAGAATTGAAAACACATTTACTAATTTGTTTGCATTACAAGATTGAGTACATCTAACTAAACATTACATTAGAGTTTTACGCCTCTATTTTGTAGGTACGAGTTATATATAATAGGAATAATATTCTTTATGATTGAAGTATTGTCGGGTGTATCAAACTTAGGTTTTTATTATACTTTGGATTTGTTTGTGTATTATGCCCTCATTGACCTGCAATACTTGGTGTGGCCTAACATCAAATCAAGATAAGGAGGTCTGCTACTAGCTAGTCCAAAGAAATTGGTGCCGAAAAATATATACATATATATATATATATATATATATATATATATATATATATATATATATATATATATATATATATATATATATATATATATATATATATATATATATATATGAGCTTGATTCAAATTATCCTTTGTTTTATGCTTTAGAGAAATTAATTATGAAAATATCAAACAAAATAAAGTAATTAGGAGGATTTTTAAAAAGAACACATGAGAAGGCTGTAATCACTTGAACCATTTGGTTGTGCGGCTACAAAGACTACTAGTCTAATAACCTAATCTTAGCACTCGGTTTGACATAAACAATCAATCCTCCAAAACTTTCTGGTTATGATCACTTGAGTTTGAAAAGGAAGTTGTTTCCCCAGCTGAGTTAACATGTCATTTATATGCTGCTTCTTTTAACATCAAGCAGATGTCTTGTGGGAATTAATGCATATTCAAAAGTTTTAAGCATTAAAAAGATTCAAAAATATTAGAGGCATCTAAAACTCCAACCCCAGTGGTGCTCCTCTTCTCATCTGCTTTCCCAAGTAATCAAATGAGATATAATAGACTACCTTATTAATTCATTAATTAAAAAAAAAACAGAAATCCTCCAAATTTTCTGATGAAAGATGCATTCATTTTCTTTTATAACCTAGACTAGACTAGATGCTCTAGGCCTTGAAGATAAGGTACATCGAAGGACTAGGGGGTGAAATTGCTCACTTGTTGGCTCCTTAGTAATTCTGTGGGCACAGGTGAATTGCAATAATCCACATCTAAACCGTGCAAAGGTAGCTAGCCCTATGATCATGAAGCTTTTGAGTTCACGCTCAAGAAGTTTAGTACTATACATATCTGTTTAGACAACGATAAAAATAACAATAACTTTTTATGAGGGTATTACTTTTGTCGAGTTTAGTGAGACTCAAATGCATGCAATCTTGCCCCTACAAATGCTCGTGCAACTAGGAAGCTAACATTCCAAAGGACAAATGTATTTTAGAAAGCATTTTTAGAAAATGATTTGTTTAAGACAAAATTGTGAAAATGACAATTTAAAAGAGTGATATTAATTACTTTAATTTTAGTGTCAATAATTGCATCATGGTCGGAAGTCCCACTTAATTGCCTTGTCATATAACTCATGGCTTCCGAAAACGATCTCATTGAGGCGGCAACTACTGAAGAAAGGGATCAAGAAATCCATTCAGCGAAGAAGGTTAAACGATGACTCGATCAATTAGATCCACAGAGGCAAGAATCCTTTGATGTTGATATGGTTCTAGAAACTATGGAGGACAAGATCTAATCCAGTGCAGTATCCTTTGCAAGTTGGAGACTCCTTTAGAGATAAACTTACGGATAATAACCTTAAGCTTTTCTACATGAATTATACTCAACATTCCAATGCTATTCAGAAATTTGGCGGTGATGAGGGGTAGGAGACTAATTGATATGGCCACAAGCGTACGGTAGCGTTTGTAGCAAATCAAAGTCGATCTCGCAGAGACTAGGTCAAGTTGATATAGGCTACGTTCCCTCAAGATATGCTAAGCAAATTAAAATTTGAGATAGAAATTAAACTAATTTATCATCTAATCTAATGGATAAATAATCAAGAATTATGCAAAACCAACAATCCCTCAAAACCAACAATCCCTCAATTCATATATCAATCAAACACTTCTTCCTTAATTGGTTGTTTTAAAACCGACAATCAAAATATTACAACCTTCTTTCAAGGTAAAGTGAAATACCTTATTCTAACCAACTACCATTTCTCAAAGGCTATTGTTTTGTTCAGGTTCATTAAACATGCGATTATCAAATTCATGTTTTCTCAATTGGTGTGATTTTCTCAAAACTCTATGCAATCAAGTCCTAGCGTTCAGTATGGAATTTCACCTTTTAGTTATTCACTCAATACCCAAAACATATAAGAAAGTAATCAAACTTCTCACATGATAATAAACATCTAAAATTTAATAAAATAATCTGACAAATTGCAAAGCCTAAAAGATATCAACACAAAATCGAGAAATTAAAGCTTAAATTCAAGATTAAAACTACAATGGTAATCTAAATTACAAAACATAAATACTAAAATGAGAAAAGAGAAGAGAAGGGAAGAGAATTGCTCAGCCAAGTCACGCTTGAGCTGTCATTGCAAACTTGGATTGGAGTCCTTGTAAATATCTGCTTCAATTCACTCTCACTAACTCTATTCTAAATCTAAATCTTACTCTAGATGATGAATGTTGAAGAGTGGGATAGAATGGGGATGCCAAGGAAGCAGCCAAAATGCACTTTTATCGGAAATACTCTCCAAATAAGCGAAACAAAGCGTAATAGTAGAAATAGGTGCATAAATCATACAATTAAGCATATTAATCCCCTAAAATGACTCCTAAATACTTATAAAATGCTATGCAAATACGATATTTATTAGTCCCCTATGCTTAAACCTTTGTTTGTCCTCAAGCAAAAGCTACATAAAATTGACAAGGGGATATGCATCTAGGATTCAAAAACACAACCACTTCTTCAACTAGCCAATGGATAACACATCACAAGCAAGAATATCAATCAATGACGGCCCCAAATAGTGCACAAAATATTTTAAAATCAGGAGAAGATGGATGTTTTCAAAGAAATATACAACTATTAACCAGATATCAAACTTGATCATCCCTAAGGAACCACAAAGCACAGCATACAAGCACAAGAAATTGTAGAGTTAAAGAGACTGGTAGAACCTCACTTTTGGAAAAACATAGATCACTCCCACTCATGTATTTGAAATATAGCATGAATTTACTCAAGACTTATTCCGAAGATGCAATCTACCATATGCCTGCTATGACTCTTAAATTCTTCACCACTAAAAATGCAATGTACACATAACAATCAAGAGGACTTTACATGGGCTGTAGCATGGGCTAGAAAGGTTAAGGAAAAGGAGTGGACTGATGAATTTGGACAATGTGGAGCTATTTAGCCAATTGACTAGTGAGCAACCAACAAGACACCAAGAAATTATGAAGTTTACCGACACTCCAAACTCTAACAATTCACCGAACATACCCTAATGAACCATGTAGGAATTGAGTTGACAAAGAAAGGAACTCAATCTGTATGCATGCCCAATGCTAATCACATATTCTTTTTGTTTTTTGTATTTCAACGTGATGTTTTTCTTCCTTTTTTTCTTTTTTTTTAAATGAAACAAAAATTTTAATTATCGAAAGGCATAAGATCACGAATTATCAATTCACAACCTAATACGTATATACACAACCCAAATAAGAGGAAAACAATACCAAATGCTCAATAACATCAATTCCTCAATAAACCAACATATCGAAGCTACCTTAAACTCAATTACCCCCAAACCACCCACTATATACTTGAAGTGATCTCCCATAGATTTGACTTAAAGGTAGGAATATGTGTTTAGCTAACGGTTAATATGAAGGGATCACCATAAGAAAAGGATTATAACTCAAAAGGGTTAGCAAAAGGGGATAAATATGTAATACAAGGGTAGGCTATTTAGCCATATGACAAAAATGTTCAAAGAAAGAATGCATCTATCATATCGTTAACTATGTACATGCGAATGTATTTTGAACAAGAGTCTAGGCAAGTTTTAGAGATGAAATGTGGAAAAGTCACACACGAAGCAACATGAAACTAAATATAATGAATTAGTCTAAAGAAGGCTCAATATCTCAGGGGATGCCTACCAAAGTCTTAACAAGTTTATAAAATGACTCTCATGTGCAAATATTAGTACCAAAGACTCTAGGTGGCAATGTAGTTCTCAACCAAGAAAAGGGTCAAAACAAGAAATATTTACAAAACCTTCAAAAATTTTAGCACCAATGGGGTAACACATCAAAAGTTACTTAAGCTTATAAAAGCTATTTTGCATAGTAAAAGCATAATTGCAGGGCATCTCAAACCAATCAACATCATCCCTACACGCAATCCTATATGTAAACCTAAAATGCAACTAAATACAACATGCTGGTACGAACAAAAGGAAACCTGAAACTACATATTCTAATAAGTATGCAAACTAAAAACCAAAATAAAAAATATGAAATTACCTTTGCCCTATGCTTAGATAAAGCATTATTCAAAGGAAATAAAAGAGAAGAAGGGAAAGGGGAAACAAAAGAGACCAATCTCACTAGGTTAGGTACTGCGTACACCTAAGCTAAGGTCTTCTTGCAAATGGGGCAAATAGAGCATTACCCACTCCATCACAACCCATATACCCGCAACTACGTAACCTAACTAACGGGTTTCGAGGAGATATATGGGTGCCTTGGTGTCATGATTTGGTGACACTTAATTTAATCGCTTCTTCATCCTAATATACAACTTTTGAGGTCCATGTGGGTAATGACTCGATTTGACTGATTTCGGCTATTTATGGGCGTCTAGATGAACAAGTCAAAAATATACTTTAGGAGGGCCTTAGGGACTTCAATCACCACAATTCTAAACTTTAGCTTCTGATTGGTGATTTTAACGACACTAACTCTAAGGAGAACGTGTTAATTATGGTGCTAATTTAGCATGACACTACCTAAATTTTAATTATTAGATTGAAAATAATGGGTTCTTTAACTTTGGGTTCTCTGGTCTATAATTCACTTAGTCTAGAGGCTTGACCCCTGAAACGCATAAGCATACTAGATTAGATAGGGGACTTTGCAACCTTCAATGAAGATCTAATTTCACTAAAGCAGGAGTTCATCACATTGTCCAAAACCAATTTGATCATTGCCTCTTGTTGCTTTTTACTATTGGTTTTGCCCCAATGGAGCATACTAAGAGACATTTTTGCTTTCAAGTAGCTTGGTTGACTTTTGGAAAATTTTTGAAAGACCATTGGCTTTCCTCTCAACCCATATACCCGCAACTACATAGCCTGGCTGAGACCTTGGATGACTGTAACAAGCAGGTGTCGAAAATCTTTTCACCCGTAAAAATGAGATCTTGGTGTGACTTGAAGGAGTTCAATGAAAGGTGCCTTAAGGATGTAATAGGTTTCCTTTTTTTTTTTTTTTTTTTGAAACTGGACACTACCTTTTAGCTGAATGAGGTTCTATCTCAAATTGAGGCCTTTTGGTTCCAAGAGTTTTGAGAAGAGGTTATACAAGATGGTGATAGGGAATTCCAATATTACCATATCTCCATGATTGTCAAAAGAAAAGTAAACCATTTAAAAGTGCTCTAGGACACACATGACATTTGGTTTGCGGATTCTAACAATGTTAAAGATATGATTAGTGGATATTTTAAGGACCTTAATACATATGACTGCCCCCCTTATATGCCATTCATGATGCCTTGCAATCGCTACCCTCCCTTTAATCATGTACACGCTAGTACACTTACCAATCCTTACATGGATTATGATGTTAAAAGGGATGTCTTCAATATAGGGGCTTATAAAACCCTGACATTGGATGGTTATCAAGTCTCTTCTGTTAGAATTTTTGGGAACAGATTGATGAAAGCCTTATAACGCTTGTCCTCAATGTCCTTAATGGTTGCTCATTTGTAGAAGGGTTAAGTGAGACTTTCTTGGTGCTCATACCAAAGGCAGAGAACCCCAGTTAGTCACTCAATTTGGGCGTATAAGCCTTTGTGATGTTGCATCCAAAGTCATCATTAAGGTGATTGTCAACAAAATCAAACGCATTCCTAGAGATAGTTATAGCTTTGGTGCAGTGCAGCTTTCTTTGGGTTGACAAATCACTAGTGATATTGTCATTATTCAAGAAATGCTCCATTACATGTGTAAGTAGAAGGGCACACGCGTTATATGGCAATCAAACTCGACTTAGAGAAACCTTATGATAGATTGAGATGGCCTTTTACTAGAGAAGCCTTTCTAGCTTGAGGCACGGTTTCCCCAAAGTATGGTTGATGTTATTCTTAATTCCCTTTCTTAGGCTAAGTTTAGCGTACTTTGGAATGGTGAGTGCACAACTGCTTTCACGCCATCACAGGGAGTCAGACAAGGTGACCCTTTGTCACCTTATCTGTTTATGTTATATGTTGAAGGGCTTAATCACCTCATTAAATAATTGGTTGCTCGTGGCTAGTGTAGACTTGTTTCTCTGAGTAGAGTTGGCCTTGCTTTCACTAAGCCCTTTTTTTTAAAGATCTTGTTCTATTTGGGGAAACTTTGGTTGAGCAGCCCTGTGTCATAAAAAAATTCCCTTACTTAATTTTACGAACCTGCAAGGTAAAAAGCGAGCTTTCAAAATTAAATGGTTTTCTTTTCAAAGAACACTGAGAGCAATGTGGCTCAACAAGTTAGAGCTAGACTTAATATCCCTGTTACTGGTGATATGAGCTGCTACCTTAGGATGCCCACTATAAATGGTAACATGACCCATCAAACCTCCTTGAAAATTTGGGATAGAGTTGATAGACAACTTTCTAGCTGGCGTTTGAAAAGTGTTGTCCCCCACTGGCCAGGCGACACTAGAATAATCGACCATTACAAAAAAAAAAGTTATATAGAGACGGAATCAGCGAAGGAAAACAGCAAATCAGCGACGAAAAATTTAAATCAGCGATAGAACTGGCGACGGAATTCGAGAGTCGTAATATGGCTCGTCGCTGAGGATTCAACGACGGAAATTTATAGTCCGTCGCTAGCTGGCGACAAAACAGGCGACGGACAGTAAATTTTGGCGCGAATAAATGCCTCGCCATATGGCAACGGACTGGGCAATCCGTCGCCATCAGCGACGGAAATTCCGCCACTAATGGTGACGGATTGCCCATTCCGTTGCCATTTGCAGATTGTTTTTTTAAAAAAATGTAATTTTACGTCGCCTATCTATCGCCATTTTTGGGTTTTTTTAATAAAAAATTTTTAATTTGAAGAACCCCAAATACAATATATTTATTTTCCTAAAAAAAATACATCGAGGGTATTGAAGAACCTATTCTATACAACTGCTTCACTCGAAGCATACTCAACAATAATTCCCAGTTCACAAATAACTCAAATATCATATTGAAAGCACAGAGAGTAATGGCAATGTTCCGATGCATTTCCTCAAGCACATCCTCCTGTAGTATTGTGGAGCACAAATTCTTAAAGAACTGACTTAACTCAATTAGAGGTTTCAACACATCATCCGGGAGAGCATCAAATGTAATGGGTAACAACGTCTCCATGAACACATGACAATCATGACTTTTCATATTATTGAACTTTGCCTCATTGGGGCCCACAATATTCCTCAAATTGGAGTAGTATCTATCAGGCATGTTTAGTCCCTTAACCATTGACACAACTCTCTTCTTTTCTCTACAGCAAGAACGAACTTCGCTTTTGGTTTAACTATTCCGCCATTAGGACCTCGCTGCAAATATAATTCTTCTCTATCACAAATATCTGCAACATCCATTCTTAATTTGACATTATCCTTTGTTTTCCCTTGAACATCTATCATAGTGTTAATGATGTTCTCGAAAAAGTTGTTCTTAATGTGCATCATCTAAATTGTGACGGAGCAATTGATGTTGCCAGTAAGGCAACTCCCAGAATATACTCTTCTTTGTCTAGTTATGTTCATTCTTCCTAAATCTCGGTATTTGAAAGTTATCGTCTGTTATTACCATTGGGTAGTGTTTCACCTCAACATAAAGTTGTTCCCCACATATGCGATAAGGAGGATCCCACTAACAGTTCTACCTTTTCTAAATGAAATTCTATTTCTCTTAAATGCATGATTCCTTGGTAAGAAACACCGATGACAATCGAACCATGAGAATTTACCTCCACTCCTGACTCTAAAAGTCTTCTACTGTGTCATGCGTACTGGACATGCCAATTGACTACTAGTGCTCCACCCAGATAACATCCCATGTGCCGAAAAATCATTGATGGTCTACATAAGTGCAGCTTTCATTTGAAATGTTGTACCCGTAGATATGTCATACATTTCAATCCTAACATCCCACAATTTATTCAACTCATCAATAAGCGGTTGTAAATATATATCTATTTTATTCTTGGGATTTTTACGGCTGGGGATTACGCAAATGAGGAACATAAATGGTGTGGCATACACATTCCAGGGGACAGGTTATAAGATGTATCCACCACCGGCCAAATGGAATAAGATCTTGAGGACAATGTGTAAGGATTAAATCCATCAGCACATAAACCAAGTCTAACATTTTGAGGCTCTGCAGCAAAATCGGGATACTTGTTATCGAAATGTTTCCATTTTGCGCCATCGAATGGATGACATAAAGCACCCTCCTCCCGCCGATATTCGTAATGCCATCGCATGTGCTCTGCTGTGCTTCTTGATACATACAACTCTGCTATCGAGGTTTCAGTAGCAAGTAATGCATCCTTGTATATGCCAATGGCATTTGATTCATTTGCTGCAACCTTTACCTCTTCCATCTCGAATGCCAGCAAGACTTACATGCATCGAGGTTTGAGTCCTCCTTAAAAAAGAGCACACACCCTTTACGGTAATAATAGATGTGCATGACATCGTTGCCGAAATCTTTAACATGCTTCTTCGTCTGGTCATAGTTCTGTGGCGCACGATTGTTAGAAGGACACATCTCTTTCATTAACTAAACAACTTCATTGAAACAGTTTTGTAGCATATTACAATCAGACTTGATACTCAATAGTCAAATAATAGCAGAGAGCTCACTGTGAGTTGAACAATCATCATACAAGGGCTGTTGAGGAGCTTGAACCATATTATAGAATGGTTCTTGAGAACTACTTCCCTCCTGAACCATTACATTTTCATTTGCCAACATGGCATCACCAATCATGGAGTCCATATGATCTGCATAGCATTCATTGTGGGCATAATTTGTATGACTTGAACCACCAGCTTCGCCTATTTCTATAGTAGAATCTCCAAGATCATATTGTTGCGGTTCTACTTCTCCATGACTTATTCAATACTAATATCCTTCCACAAAACCCTTATACATCAGGTGTATCTTTACCTCATCGGGTGTTAAGTACACTCTATTTTTATATTTCAAATATGGACATCTATATTTTCCCTCACTTTGGAGGTCTGCTTGCATACGTCAAATTGATTTATCCCATTTAAAAATTCTTCCGTGTAACCATTACTATCAGGTAATGATCTATTAAACATTCACGAATGATGTGGTAGGCCACTCATATTCTACTCAAGCAACAATATTTATAAAGGTCGTTGAATTAGTATTAATTTCAATTTATACAATAATATTCAACATCATTTCTCACTTATGTATTACACATATTTGTTTACTATAAAATATATATAAATACATTGAATTAGTTTTAATTTCAGTTTACGGTAAATCCTTACAAATCATTCAGTACAACTCCCATAAATTTTACAGAATTCCTTCATACATATGTCAACTTTTTCAAATCACCCACTACAACTCTTACAAATTTTCACATAATTACTTCACATAAGTTTTTATTTCTACCAAATCTTTTCTTATAAATAAAACTACTAATCTCATACAATTCTAAGCCCTCAATTACGATAATGCATAATTTCAACCAAATTAAACCAATTACTCAATACACATATAACAATACAACATAAACATATACTAACAACACATTTTTAACTACAAAAACCATAATTTTTGGTAGTTAAAACTAAATCTAGAGTTAGAAATTTTACATAATTACTTCACACATATTTCAACTTTTTTAAACCACCCACTACAACACCCACAAATTTTTACATAA
Organism: Carnegiea gigantea; assembly: GCA_029747015.1. Lineage (NCBI taxonomy): Eukaryota > Viridiplantae > Streptophyta > Magnoliopsida > Caryophyllales > Cactaceae > Carnegiea > Carnegiea gigantea. Next base: position 104,328 of record JAKOGI010002264.1, read on the forward strand.
TTACTTCACATAAATTTTTATTTCTACCAAATCCTCTCTTACAAATAAAACTACTGATCTCATACATCCTAAACCCTCAATTACAATAATGCATAATTTCAATCAAATTGAAACAATTACTCGATACATATCTAACAATACAACATAAATATACACTACCAACAATTTTGAACTACCAAAACCATAATTTATAGCAGTTAAAACTAAATCTAGAGGTAGGAATTTTACTTGAGTGAGGCTAAAAATTAGGGCGGCTAAGGGCTGATGGCGGCCGGGGGCGGCGGCGTCGATGTTGGGCAGGCGGCGGGGCGCGGCGGCGTTAGGGGGTGGCAGCGTCGGTGGTGGATAGCCTTCGTGTTCGCTCTCTCTCTCCTCTCGGGTGTGTGTTGGGGCTCGAATGAAAAAGAAACTAGATCTGGTTTCTTTAAGGGAGCCGGTGATAGGCTGGATGACGAAATTTTCGTCGCCCAATTAAAAAAATTTGCTGGCAACGGAAATTCCGTCGCTGCATGGGAAAAAATTATTTTCCTTTTTCTTTGGCGACGGAATTCAATTTTTTTAAACTGTCTCTCCAGATCATATGTTTCATTTTTTTCCCCTTTCCGTTGCCATTTCCTTCGCCAGTGGCGACGGAATAACATTCTGTCACCTATTTCCGTCGTTATTTTACTCTTTTTTAGTAGTGGACAATCTCATCTATTTCCAATTACCTTATGCAAATAGCTAAACTTCCTTGTGCAATCAGCGACGAAGTTGATCGTAAGGCTAGGTGTTTTCTATGGGAAGGTACTAAGAATAGACATGGAGTTTATTGGTCTCTTGCAACTAGCTCACCAAATGTAAAGAAGCTTGAGGTAGGGATGGGCATGGGGCAGGTTTGGGCTAGGTTGAGTTGTACTGGCATGCATGCCCATTTCTTAAAAAGATACCCATACCTATACACATATTCATCATGTTATAGATAGTTATACTCGTATCCATACCAATACCAATTGGCTTTTTCGGGTTTGCAGGTTTTGTTTGAGTGAATATAGAGAACACAAAGTATTACCCACATTCAACCCATATTTCCATGTATACTATATTTGATTAGCAAATTTCAAGCAACACTAATAAAAATCATGTCCGATAAGACTTAAAAAGTTAAAATTGTAAAAAAAGACTAATTTTTCATTCCAAACGTAAATTAACACTATACAATTAGACTTTCATGCTTGATATTTTATTAGGTTGCCATATTTTTGTCACACTTTACCGATAAATCAGGTGCATAATTGGGCATAGATTTTAAGAATCCTTACCTATATTCATTCCCTTTTAGAACGCAATACTCATACTCATACCTATATACACCGAAAACTGTTTTTTGGCACCCATTCATGTGCTAAACGGGGCAGGTTTTAATCGGGTTTTTTGAGTTTGGATAATACCTCTATTCTTAGCTGCAGGGCTTCATTTTCGGTATATGCGGCAAATGAAGAGTGCTTTCTTAATCGAGCTTAGATGAAGGCTTCTATCTGAGAAGGATAAACTGTGGCCAAGGATTATGACAGCTAAGTATTGTGATGGATGATGTGATTTTGATATGTTCATTCAAAAAACGGATGCATCAAATGCTTGGGATGGGTGTTAAATCAGAGGTTGGGAATGGTAAGTTTTGGTACCATAATTAGGCCACTAATTAGTCGCTTATCAAGTTCTGCACTCGATCCCTTCCACCGAACATTGAGGATGCTATGATTGCAGAATCATGGAATAAGTGGAGACTACTTGCATGTCTCCTTCCTGAAAATTCTCTAAAATTATTGGCTTCATTCGAGATGAGATGACTTAGAAATGAGAATGAGGACCAAATAAGTTGGGGGAACTCGTTTGATGGTAACATTTCTTTAAATCGGTACTTGCCCTGATTCAGGGTGATATAATAGAAGAGAAAGTCCTTTATGGTGAAGTATTGCGTGCTCTGTGATTCCATAGCGCATATGCTTCTTTCTCTGGCTTGTTGGGCATGACTCGATTAGGAGTAGTTCCAACCTTTTATTGGAAGGCCGATGTTTGATCCTTCATGTCGTGAATGTCTAGGTGCGAATGAAATCTTTTTGCATCTTTGCGTGATTATGGGTAGGCTCTAGTGCTTTGGAATCGAACAGTACCAGCCTAATGCCAGATGACTTTCTTTACTCTTCCTTTTCGGAATTGATTGGCTTTACACCTTGATTCTTGATCTCCTAGAACTTAGTCAACGCTCTTTGCCACTGCTGTTTGCTGGCTGTGGAAATGGAGGACTCGTAAATGCTTTGATAATTTGGATGGGAGACTTCCCCACCTATAGAAATTTTGTACTCGAACAAAGCAGAGATTATAAACATCATGCACCCACTCTTCCCTCGAGGGTAAGCTTCAAGACTGAGAAACTGCTAATATGGGTGGCACACCCCTTGCAATATTTTGAAAGTTGATGGGGCCTCTCGAGGGAACCTGGGCCTTACTGGTGGAGGTGGGGTGATTAGAGGGCACATGGGCAATGGGATAAAGATCGCTGCAAACTATGGTATCTATTCATTGGTTAAAACGGAACTTCTTGCACTTTTTCAAGGTTTGAGATTAGCTTGGAGTTTGGGCATTAAGCATCTGCCCGTGCACATGCACTTGGAGATGGATGTTCTACAAAATGAAGGCCTCTATTATGAACAATCAACTATACTACTATATTGTTAAAGAGTGTCATATCTTATCTACAGTACAAGTTAGAAGGTAAGACTTGAACATTGCTATAGAGAAGCTAATAGGGCAACTGATTGCCTTGTTAATTTTGGAGTTCATCAATGCTTACAAAGTGTAACCCCGACCCTATTTGGTCTATTTTACTTGAAGATTTTTTGGTGTATCCTAGTCACACATTGTGCGTCAATAATAAGTATTTTTTAGGGGCTGGGCGCCTTGTTTGCACCAACTTAGAAAACTGCATCATATTCAAACTTGTAAAAAAAGTAGATTTGTCAAGAAATATGGTATAGTTTGTTGTTCACATTATAGAGACGACAACTTGTCGTATTTCAGTTAAATTTTGTTTGTAATGTGTCATATTGTTGTTTAATATAATAATTTGAACTAGCTTTTGCCTTATAGTGTGTCACTTTAATAAGTTGTGACTATTATTGTTGAGTTGCTAGTAATCAATAAGTGAAAAATCACACAAGATTTGTTCTCCATCAATTACTTATTATGAAAAGAATTTAAAATTTTTTTTTTTCCCTAACTAGGTCAAAGAGAAACGTGCCACTTGCTTTCTTTATTTTTTTTTGGTTGGATTTCTTGGAGAGGATGTTACTTACTACTTAGACTATTTTGAGAGAAACCATTAGGGAGCTATTATACTATCATTTTGAAAAACATATGTTATGATTTCCAGTAACAATGCCTAGATTGAATTAAGTACATTATTGATCTTATCTCTCCTCATAATTCAAAGTACATTTGGTTCTTAAAGCTGGATGATGTGACATGAAGTGGTTCAATCCATGCTAAAAACTTCCAAAGATGAGGGCCCATGTGTCTTTGGGTAAGTGCTTATTGAGCCTTTTTAAGGTAAACAAATTAAAACTTCTGATGTAGTTGATTAATAGTGTTTAATCATACTCTCCATAATCTCTTTTAACTTTCACTAGCCCATGATAAAAACTTATTTTATTGCTAGTGAGGATGAAGTCATAGCAAGACAAAAATTCCATTAGCTTGGGATTCCTAATCAATCAAGAAAAGACATTTTGGGTATATTCTTAAAAATATCACACAATAATAGTTTGGCCCCTTCTTTCGTACTTCTTGTGATATTTGGCTTGGTTGGTTGTATCCTCGATGGTGAGAACTTAGTCGGAATCTCATCAATGTTCTAAAAGTTTTGCGTATCTTAGGATCACATAAATTTTAAGCTTGGTACCTTGGATGTTCTTTTGTTTTGCTTAAGATGTTTGGATAGGCATAAAATTTAAGCAGAGGTCTTGAAGTCGTGAGGAGAGAAGTAGACACTAGGCCAAAACATGTCAAACTTTCACATAGTTTTCTTCATCGAAAAATTGATTACATTTGAGATTAAAATTACGTGATATATAAGAGAATGACATTAACTATGTCCATGAAATTAAGAGATATTTAATTAATAATTTTTTGAAGATTTTTTGATCAAAACGGCATCTAGTGACGGCATCTAGCGCCCCTGGTGGGTTGAGGTATGCCTCCACTCCTTGGTTATTTCGCTCTCCGGCACATTTTCTCCTCCTTGGTTTTGGTTTGCATTCGTTTTCTCTATAAACTTCTCTTTTTTTTTTTTTCAAAAATTATTTTGTGGGTCTTAAGGAATCGACCTCTCTATGGGTAGAAATACCGGTAGGGGTAAGGTTGCCTACAGCTGGATCTCCCCAGACCCCGCGAAAGTGGGACCCACACTGAGAGTTGTTGTTATTGTTGTTGTTGAAGATTTTTTGATCAAAACAACTATTTAGATTGATGGTCAACAAAATGTTCTTTTGAGTTTACTTTGCTTGATCTCAAAAGTTAATTTGAACAAGTGTAAACTGTTAGCTTCTTCGAACTAACGTTTTAATATTAAATTTTACGACATATGTTTTTTGAAACCAATCAATATTATTGAAGTACATTATCTAATAACAATTAATACAATTAATTAGCAAATAAAAATTTACGGATAACAACTGATTGACACACGTATTTATTTAGAATGAAACTTTTAACTATATTTTTTTATTCTCCATAAAAAGGAAAAAAAATCGAAAAGAAAAAGAATGTCAAAGGGGGAGCCCCGGGAGATGGAAAAGGACATTCTATGATCCACGTTGTCCCCGCTCTACCCTCCGATCAAAACCTCCTATCCAACGTCCCTCTCTTTTCCAAAAAATTTTGGTCCCCTTTCCCACCTTTTTTCTTTTGGGGAAAAAAAAACAAATTGTTGATAAAAAATTAATACCGGCGCCTTCATAATTTCTATTTCTTCGTAAACCCCAAAAAAAAAAAAAAAAAATTCCTATCCTCATGTTTCCACTCCCACCCTTCCCCGCACAAAAGCCCCTCTCTCTCTCGCTGTCTCGCTCTCTCTCTCTCTCCATTCTCTCTGTTTCTGATTCTTCAGTTCTTCCTTCAATTCCGCCATTTTTATATTCACGAATTCTCTCTCTACTTTCTCTCTCTAGCTAGCTCTCTTTCTCTGTCATAGGTGTATACTTTCTTCCCTTTTCTCTGTTTATTTGGGGGGTTTAATTCTTCTGCTGCTTATTTAGTCTTTTCACAAACAAGGAAAAACCAGCTACCGACCAGCTTGTTTGATGCTCATCAATGGAAAATTTCCATTTTCGCATCTCATCAACCCGTAATTTGACGAAAAGGTAAAAAAAAAATAAATAAAGAAGGAGCTTGGGAGAGAGAGAAATAATGGCGTATCATCAACATCATCATCATCAGCAGCTACAGCAGGCAGCAGCAGGGGACCACCAAATGGCAACCCAGTTCGAAACGACGTCGTCTGTCCTCCCAAAACCCGATGACGGAGGCGGAAGCTCAGGAGGGCACAACTGGCTGACCTCTGCCGTGCTCGGTGGCTCCGGTGGCGGGGCAGGGAACGGCAACAGCTTCCTGAACCTTCACTCGGTGGTGGACGACTCGGTGTTGTCGGCGATTCCACAGCAGCACGACTCGACGTCGGAGATGGGCGGAGATTCCGGGAAGCACGACATGGGGGGCGAAGGAGGAGGAGAGAGAGTGGTGAATTGGGAGAATGCGAAGTGTAAGGCGGAGATTCTCTCTCATCCGCTGTACGAGCAGCTGTTGGCGGCCCATGTTGCTTGCTTGAGGATTGCAACGCCGGTGGATCAGCTGCCGAGGATCGACGCGCAGTTGGCGCAGTCGCAGAACGTGGTGGCTAAATACTCGGCTCTTGGCAATGGGAATGGTCAAGCCCCCACCATGGTTGGTGATGATAAGGAGCTTGACCAATTCATGGTAATCCATTCATCTCTAACCCCCCACGTCTTACAATTTTCTGCCTATATCATACACGTCACTTTGCTTAAACTACTAATAAAATTTCTTCAATTAAAAAAAAAAAAAAGCCACCAACAAACAAAAACTAATAAAAAAAAAATTTCTGACGATTGGTTTTAAAAGTTTCAGTTCAAAGTTCGCTCTTAATCTCCTGAAAATTATGCCTTAGTCCGTAGAGTGGGGAAAGAGAAGGTGTCTATCATATTAGGGAAATATTCACATCAGGTATTGGTTTTGTTTGTTTCTATGTTAAAAAATATTCATATTAGGAAATCTTTGGAGATCTAGAAAAAAAATTGTGAAGAGAAAGGATGATTTTTTTTTTTGGGGGGGGGGGGGGGGTTTCAATGACTTAATTTTCTTTGAGGGTTGGTGATGATTTTTGAAATGGAAGTTTGAATTATTGGGTTGATTGAATTAATTAGATAAGATGTTGACTCGTCATGGTTAAGTAAGTATAAATAATTTAAATGTTAGGTTTTTTTATTTTTTTATTTTTTGTGATTAATATGGTGACAACAAGTGTGTGGGAAGTTGCTTATCCACTTGTCGGCGAATAGTAGTGAACAATAATATTACAACTTGCAAAGTAACTGAAATTTCTCACAAGATGTCGAAATTCAATTATTTGAATCAAGAGATACACGGTTTTTGAATTTAACACGGAAATTTCCCCAGTGTATTGCGTGTGTGATCCACAAGGAGATTTAATTAGCTGTTTCTAATGATTGTTAGGTCAGCTTTTTGAGCTTATTTTTGTTATTAATGATGCTATGTGATGTTTGATTGAATGTGATGTAATGCAACTCAATATTGTAATGCAATAATAATTATATAATTAGGGGTTATTACAATTACAAGTTAGTTATTTTTTATAATATTTTTTTGCAACTAAACAAACTAATAAAAATACAATTATAAATTGTTTGTATTACATAATTGTTTACATTTAACTAAATATTATCTTAAATTTTGCGCTGGTGTTGATTGTAGATGGCATGTTGATTTTTAGTAACAGGGAATATAAACCTCAATTTTATATGTAGTTTTATAGGTGTAGGCAGAGGGGAGTTTCTGTAATTCATTGTTATGTGGAGATTGCTTTCTGGCATCTAGCTTAATAGCTAGAATTTTGCATTTATATTGTTACCCTCCTCTCCCATAGGTATTCAGTATTATTCTGCAGCTGCTGTCTTTTGTATATTAGATATTAAATACAAAGATTCTTCTAATAATATTAGCTCCCCTTCCTCCTCCTTTTTGTCTTTTTCTTGGGAGGAGTTATTGCATGTATTCTATGATTGAAGCCCTATGTTTTTTTCTCAGTCTTGCGTATTTCTTGCAAAACAAATTTTTTTCGAGTTATATGTCAAAAATAGCCCGCATCTTAAAAACATGTTAATCATTTGGCATTTTCTGCTTTGTCCAAAGATCTAGAGGCAGCCTTGTATCAGCTTGGAGTCATAAAAAATGCTTCTCGGATCAATCAACTATAATATCGATGGAGCTTTACCGGTCACACAATTTTAGTTTAATTTAGACTTCGAAAAACTCAACTTTAGAACAAAATTCACTAGAGTAGTGACCGAGCCTTGATAACTATTAACCCATTTCCTTGTTTTTGCTTGGATGTCCCAAAATGTGAAATTTTGGTGGATTTTGAATTTAGCCAGTCTTGGATAAAAATCCTTGTTTTTGTGGTGAGAAGGTGTTGCATAGTACAGCATGTTGAAGTGGGGCAAACACGTGCTTTTTTCTGAGGATTGTGGCCGTCAATCATCACGATTTAGGAGGGGTTTGATGGAGTTGAAAGAACATTAAAGTGGGGCTGGCTATAGTGCTACAACTAGAAACTTGTACAGAATTTCAGCTAAACCGTTTTAGGAATGAGTTATTGATCATGATGATAATAGGTGAAAACATGAGAAAATTCCATTGGCTACTTTTTCATATGGCGGAGGACATGTGATCGTGGCATTGAACTTTTCCATTTCAGGCCTTCTTCTCTTTGTTAGTCAGGTACGCTTCTTTTGTCAAAAACCATGATGTTCCAGCCAACATCTGGAAGCAAGTGTGAAGCATCAGATCTATGCAATCTTACTCTGATAATCGAATTGCAAAGAAAATGTCAATGTTTATATTCATCATATGAAGAAGTGTATAAAATGGAGAATACTTGCTGTGTTTTCATATGTTCAAATCCACTTGCAATGGAAGTGACCGGAGAATTTATGTGAAAATCAGCAATTTGACGTGAAAATTGCAGTACTTGTATTTCTGAAAAAGGAACCGAAGAAAAAAAAGCTTATTTTTAGCAGAGCATAATCAACATACAAAGTTATTACAGCGCCAAAAAAAAAAGAAGAAAAAGAAAGTCCACTAATCCACTCTGCTTTTCTCTTGTTCACATCTTTCCCACATTTCTTTTTCCTATGAGAATCTTGAGTCAATTCACAAGAATTTGAGCTTTGATTGAAGATCTAGCTGTTATGTGCTATCATATGCTGGAATCTTTTGTTTCCCTTTTCCCCTTTTACTTTATACTGAGCTTCTTCATAAATAGACAGTAGCTTTTGTTTACAGTAATCTTACATTTCCCTTTTATTTGATTAATACTTGTAGACACATTATGTCCTGTTGCTTTGTTCATTTAAAGAGCAACTGCAACAGCATGTCCGTGTCCATGCAATGGAAGCTGTCATGGCTTGTTGGGAAATTGAACAATCTCTTCAAAGCTTGACAGGTATGTGTAGTTTTCCTTTTCTCTGGAAATCCTCCCTGCTTGATCGCTTTTCTTATAGAAAATGCCAAATATGTTGTGCGGACTTGGCTGCAAGTGTCCCACGGTAGTATGTGTCAGGTGTTGTGTTTGCCTGATTCTGAAAGTATTGCGTTCTTGGGTCTAAACTGGCGTATTAAGTATCTGTTGTGGACTTTCTGTGAAATTAGGACTCCAAATCACAAACTAGTTACTTGCAACTTCATCCAGAGATCAGAATGCCGAGCTGGGAATCATTAGAAACTACTCTGCCCTGAAGCATGATTTTTGGATCAAATTTCTTCCATTGCCTTTGCCCTTTTCCTAAAGTTCATTGCCTCAAATAAAGTTTCACATATCAGGAAATTAGGGACTGCAATTGGAGACCCCAAAATATAATAGCAGCTTTTAGCCATATGCCCACCAAATCTGTCAAATTGCCTTCTTGCCGCCTTCTCATCCGTGAAATTATGCTTCTTTGAGCCTTGAGTTATACATCCAGCTAAAAGTAAGCTACTAACGCTGGATTGCTTTTGTGTGCATTCCTATTGGCAGGAGTCTCTCCTGGTGAGGGCACAGGCGCAACTATGTCAGATGACGATGATGATCCAGTAGATAGTGACAGTAACTTGTTTGATGGGAGTCTGGATGGTCCTGACACCATGGGGTTTGGACCTCTCATCCCAACAGAGAGCGAAAGGTCATTGATGGAGCGTGTGAGGCAAGAACTTAAGCATGAGCTGAAACAGGTGAGCAATGTTCCTGAACCTAATATGCAGCATTCTGGTCAATCATGTAGCAAAATCTATTAATGCTCTGATTCTTAGGCCTACCAAGTGTGTCATTCAAGATATTCCCTGCTGGGCTTAACTTATGATTGGGTCATAACAAGTTGATTAACGATCAATTAGACTGAGTGCAAGTCTGCATTGTGTTCAATTTATATGATGTCAGTTTGTCCGCTAAAGTTGTGAATATGCAATTAACATTATTGTGTGGTTCTTTGTTTTAAGTTGTGGGAATTCAAGTTCAGGTCAAGATCTGATTGCTTAAGCTGGGTTTCAGTCAAATGTCGTGTTTGGGTGTTCAAATCAGCTAACTTTTACGGGTAGTTTTGCCAGTCCACGAGCTGTAACCTGTAGAGTGACTGATTCTTGTGCTGTTGCAACTGTTCTGTTGAAAAGGGTTACAAGGAGAAAATCGTGGACATTAGGGAAGAAATCTTGCGCAAAAGAAGAGCTGGAAAACTTCCTGGTGACACCACTTCTGTGTTAAAAGCTTGGTGGCAATCACATTCCAAATGGCCATACCCAACAGTAAGTTTCCTTCATCCTGTCTTTCTTATTTCTGTATGTTTCCGAGCTTTCCGCTGTGAACTGATGGACTTGTGAGATATGTTAGTGTTTTAACATTGTAACGTTCATAGATTTTGTGAATTACCTATCGGTGTAAACTGAAAGCTATGGTACAGTGGCATTGTTTGGCAAATTGGTGCAGCAAATCAGCAGTTTATTATGATTGGTTTGTTACTTTGTTAGTAACTTTTCTGCTTGTGTATGTTCAAAGACCATTGACTTCCCTAGTCCAAAGACTTTTGCTTGTAGAATGCGACCAAAGTGTGGCTCAGACTCAAAATAGAGACTGACTAGGTTAAGCCAAATTGATTAAGTACAGATTGGATTGTTGTCAATCTCGTCTTAACAATCTTGACTGCTTTTTTTTGATAAGATTGTTGGATAAACCGGCAACACACCTTATAAATAAGGCCCAAAAGCGAACTTATTCAACTGGAATATAACCGAATCTAAATACTCCAACCTGTCTAAATTGACGTGCCCAGCCCAAACAAACTTTTGTGGAG
>JAKOGI010002264.1:120000-126180 GCA_029747015.1 Carnegiea gigantea
AATTTCCGTATGCACACCTATATGATCTACTTTAAATGGATAAATTTGAGTAAGGAAAGGAGTTCCAAGAATAATTTCTTGACTCATATCTCGTACTAAAATGAATGAATTTTTGAAACAATATCCTTGATTGCATATATAAGTATTAGATAATTTATACTTAACTTGTAATGCCATACCATTAGTAGTATGGAGTCGTTCTTTTGTCCGTTCATAATATATTGAGGGAATTAATCCTTCTTGAATATAATTTTGATCTGCACCACTATCTAATAGTGCAATAGTATTGCATTCAAAACTATCTTTAATTTTAAGAGTAATAGGAATATACCATTTTTGAAAATTTATTTGATTAATAGTTGAAACAAATTGTGGATCCGTAGGAGTGTCTTCTGATTGAATGTTCGGGGAAGAAGGACTATTTTCTATTAATGTTAACCTTGCTTCTAATTCAAGATCTTTTGTTTGTAATGAACATAAATCTTTGTGTAAATTTTTAATGTGTTCTTTTAATATATTAACTTCGTTTTTTAAGTCTTGAATATTAACTGCCTTTAGAATGTTTGGAATCTCACCTGTTTCAAATATTTTATTGATACTTACCTTATGAGGAGGTTCTAAAGAATCTTCTTTTATTAATATACCTTTGAGTTTTTGTAAATACTCTTTCCTTAATTCGGTATCTTGAATTTGTTCAATTAAATCTAATAAAAATTCGTTTTCACTATTATTAGTAGTTATGACATTAATACACTTATAGCATAATCTTGAATACTTATTACCTGATGAGTACTCACTTGAGTCACTTTCTAGTTCATTAATAACATTATTTTCACAATCAGAGGAGGATGATGAATTTTCCGATTGATTAGGTGTATCTTTGAGTTTAAATAAGGTAATTAATTTTTCTTGAATGTCTGGATGTTCTGCACAGATTTCATTGAGTTTCTTTTTCACTTTACAATTTGTTGCATAATGGCCTAATTTACCACACTTATAACAAGTATTAGTATTATCAGTTTTTCCTTTTGCAGTAGGCTTTTTGGGACTTAATTTTTTGTAAGTTGGATTTCTTGTAGTATATGGTTTCTTCTTATTAATTTGAGTTTTTTTTATTTTTTGGCAGATGGAGCTTCTAACTTTGGAAGACAAAAGGCCTCACAAAAAGAACCTTACTCTTTTCGTTTGGCGGCATTGTCTGTTGAATATCTGGCTTGTAACTTTAATTCATTGCATAATGAAATTCCTTCCTTTTTAATAAAGTTTAATAATTGACCAAACGTAATTTGTTCGAATGGAATAGGGCTTTTACCAATGAGTTCGCTCAATTTATTGAATATTTGTTGAGAAAATAAGGATGGTAATCCTAAAATGAATTTTTCCTTCCAATAGGGTTGACGACAGTCATTCCTTTTTAATAGATATGTTAAAAATGTATCTTTGTACCAATTGTAGTCTTCTAGAGTTGGGCACCTTAGATTTGTTAAAAGAATATCTGTTGCAACTGTAATATCTTTTGGACTTCTAAGAAAATTAGTAACTATTGTATAAATCAATGTTTCTATATTGTCTAATTGTCCTTGAGAATTAGTGTGAGTTCTAATTTTGGTACGTTCATCTTCTTGAATATTATTTTCCCACCAATTTTTAAGTATACCAGTGAATCCTGATGTTAATAAATCAAAAGCTTGTAAATCTATTGCATGTTTAGTTGAATAGGCTGTATAAGCAATTAACATTGTTTGAAGGGTTATGAATATTTCATGGTCACTACGACCATTTATATTCCATTCATATATTGAATCACCAACAAAGTTTTCAGTAATTATTGTTTTTGCGCTTTCAAGGTGAAGATTGGGGGAGTTTGTTTGGAGTAATAGGGAATTTCCTTTTTATATATTTTATTAATATTTTGGAAATCATCATCTAGTTGAGATAAATCCTTTTCTAAAATATTAACTGTACTTTTGACTGAATGAGATGTTGAAGTTTCTACTTTCTTTAATTTTTCTTCTATTTTTGAAATTAATGGAGTATTAGCATCTGGGAGTTCTAATTTATTTGAACGTCTTATTTTGAATAAAGGTTTTGCAATCTCATCTAAAAAGTTTGGTTTATCTTTGTTGGTATCATTAATATCTAAGTTTTCTAGTTTTTCAGTTAAGGAATCAACTTCTTATTTTTTAACAGTTGCTTCAACTTGAGTAGAGACCATATTGACTTGTTGAGACACGGTATGTAATACTTGATTTGTATAATTATTTTGATAATATACTTTTTTAATATCATTTAGCATTACTTGACTATTTTTTGGATTAGCTCTGCCTATTTTGAATGGGACGGTTGGAATATTACCTTCAGGGGTATTTAATACGATTTCTTGTAATGAAGGGGGTAAAAGAAGTAAGTATTTAACCATTTAAGAGGGTCCATTTTTTTGCAAAATTAATATTAGTGTTTATTTCACTAACTTGGAATAGGTCTGGAAGATTATTATCTAAAGCAAACATAGCCCACCAATTAAAGAAAGGAATATTGACTTGGTGTCTTTCCATGAATGAATACCATTCTTGCCTAATGAATGCTTGAGCTTTTAAATCAAAGTGTGAAAGGAACCATTCTCTTTTGACTTTGTTTTTTATTGAATTGAAATCTTGATGTAAGTAATCCTTGTTGATTGCAAAAGGTGTTGAAATAGTATTGATTGAGGAAAATGATGGAGGTTGCATAGTTGAGTAGGTAGGGGAACCTACAGATGAAGTAACTTCATCTATTGGCTCAGCTATGGGAGCTTTGTAATAAATCTTTTGAGTATCTTCTATGTGATTATCTTTTGAATAATCATAACTAGTTGGCCTAGAAGGCATTGAATAGGAAGCTCGAGGGAGTTCTAAATTGTCTAAAGATTTTGAAGATAAACTTCGTTCTTTAGTTTGATTAAATCTTATTAGTACTCTACCATCAGGCTTTTCTATGATTTGTTGAATATTCTTTTGAGTAATATTTCTTGGTGGCCTGGTATTTTGAATTATAAATTCTTGAGAAATAGTAATTTCATTCCACTTTAATAATTTAGGAGTAAAGGTAGTAATATTATCTGTTTCAGCTTTTAGTAGTATGGTTTCATCTAGAGTAGGTTTTAATAAACATTTTGGATTAAGTTGAGATGAAAGTAGCTTGAAATATACTCTGTAAGTAATAGCAAAATTTCTGGAAAGTTTACGAAATTGAACCTTTAAATCATTTTGAATATTAGGAAGATGGATATCTAGAACTAAGGTATCCATGATTCAAGGATCATTCAAGTCTACTGAATAATTTGGGCAACAATTAAAGTATATGAGACCATTGCAAATATTAGTTTGAATCATGGCTAATAACGAATCCTTGTAACGTATTAACCTATTGTCTCTTAGGGGTCATGAATATAGGACAATCTAAGCCTAATCTTGTCAAAGGTTTGAGTGCAATTTGAATCATGCCAAAATGAATGTATCGATGCTTTTCTTGATATCTTTTATTAGCAATTTTTGAAAGTAGTTTAATAGTTTGAAATTCTTCATCTAAACTAAAAGTTTCTTCATGATTTTTTATTGATAAAGCCATATTGAAATCAAACTTACCTATTTGATAAATCGTTTCTATCTTTTGTTTAGGGATTTTTCAATTAGCTACATCAATTTGAAAACTAACTTCCCTACTATTAACCACATTTGAGTTCTTACTACTACCACCCCACCGGGACTACCTCACCTGGGCTAACCAACGGACTTACTGGGGCTGACCAACAGCTGACCAACGCTAGTAACAGCGCGACACTACCTAAGGGCACATACTTGGCTCTGATACCAGGACGAGCAAGATCGACCTAGGCCGGGTAATAGGTAAGGCCTAAGTGTGGATTAAAGCAGGGGAGAGGAGTAGCAAATTGATATGATGCAGGAAAATAATTTTGAAATGCTAAAAGAAACGAATTTGAAAATAACAGAATTGAAATGAGAAAAAGAGATGAATAAAACTTACTTTGATTTGAATTAATAAACTTGATACAAGGTTGAAAGATGGAGTACAGGGTGTTTTGAGAGAAGGAGGAGGCTGAGAAGGGTTTGTAGTGATTTTTGCGTTCGCAAATTACACGATTTCACGATGCATAATACAACGCTAGGGAGTATCTATTTATAGAATACAAGAACGAATTAAATGTGTACAAGTGGACGATAAAGATCGAATCTTGTGTTGATAACTTTTGCCGACAATCTTGAATTATTGCTGCTTCGTGTTGATCATGGATTGGAACCACGTCAAAAGTGAAACAATGCTGAATAATAATGAAACTTGGACTGTTCTTGAATTATTGTCCTTTTTGAACAGTATTTTGATGAGCTGTCTTCTTGAACAGTATTCTTGAATAATTGCTCTGATGACTTGAACTGTTTGTCGGAATGAGTCATTGCCTTTGATGTTGACATGATGATCATCTAAACTAAAAGTTTCATCATGATCTTTTATTGATAAAGCCGTATTGAAGTCAAACTTACCTATTTGATAAATTGTTTCTATCTTTTGTTTAGAAAATTTTCAATTAGACACATCAATTTGACTACTAACTTCCCTACTGCTCACCACAGTTGAGTTCTTACTACTACCTAGACTAAGACGATCTCTAACCCAAGAGGCCATCTGAGTTACGTTGGAACACTTAGCTAAGAGTCATGCACATCCTACTGGGACCCCTCCACCGGGACCACCTCACATGGGCTGACCAACGGACTTAATGGGGCTGACTAACAGCTGACCAACGCTAGCAACGGCGCGACACTACCTAAGGGCACCTACTTGGCTCTGATATCAGGACGAGCAGGATCGACCTAGGCCGGGTAATAGGTAAGGCCTAAGTGTGGATTAATGCAGGGGAGTGGAGTAGCAAATTGATATGATACAGGAAAATAAATTTGTAACGCTAAAAGAAACGAATTAGAAAATAACAGAATTGAAATGAGAAAAGGAGATGAATAAAACTTACTTTGATTCCAACATAACTCAGATGGCCTCTTGGGTTAGAGATCGTCTTAATTTAGGTAGAAGTAAGAACTCAAATGTGGTGAACAGTAGGGAAGTTAGTAGTCAAATTGATGTGTATACATGGAAAATTCCTAAACAAAAGATAGAAACAATGGATAATCACATAGAAGATACTCACAAGATTTATTACAAAGCTCCCGTAGCTGAGCCAATAAATGAAGTTACTTCATATGTAGGTTCCCCTACCTACTTAACTATGCAACCTCCATCATTTTCCTCAATTAATACTATTTCAACACCTTTTGCAATAAACAAGGATTACTTACGTCAAGATTTTAATTCAATAAAAAACAAAGCCAAAACAGAATGGTTCCTTTCACACTTTGATTTAAAAGCTCAAGCATTCATTAGGCAAGAATGGTATTTATTCATGGAAAGACATCAAGTCAAGAATGATACTTACCTTATGAGGAGGTTCTAAAGAATCTTCTTTTATTAATATACCTTTGAGTTTTTGTAAATGCTCTTTCCTTAATTCGGTATCTTGAATTTGTTCAATTAAATCTAATAAAAATTTCTTTTCACTATTATTAGTAGTTATGACATTAATACACTTATAGCATAATCTTGAAGACTCATTACCTGATGAGTACTCACTTGAGTCACTTTCTAGTTCATTAATAACATTATTTTCACAATCAGAGGAGGATGATGAATTTTCCGATTGATTAGGTGTATCTTTGAGTTCAAATAAGGTAATTAATTTTTCTTGAATGTCTGGATGTTCTGCACAGATTTCATTGAGTTTCTTTTTAACTTTACAACTTGTTGCATAGTGGCCTAATTTACCACACTTGTAACAAGTATTAGTATTATCAGTTTTTCCTTTTGGAGTAAGCTTTTTGGGACTTAATTTTTTGTAAGTTGGATTTCTTGTAGTATATGGTTTCTTCTTATTAATTTGAGTTTCTCTTCGTTTTTGACAGATGGAGCTTCTAATTTTGAAAGACAAAAGGTATCACAAAAAGAACCTAACTCTTTTCGTTTGGCAGCATTGTCTGTTGAATATCTGGCTTGTAACTTTAATTCATTGCATAATGAAATTTCTTCCTTTTTAATGTGCATATATATATATATATATATATATATATATATATA
>JAKOGI010002265.1:0-100000 GCA_029747015.1 Carnegiea gigantea
ATATATATATATATATATATATATATATATATATATATATATATATATATATATTGGTGTGTGTGTGTGTGTGTGTGTGTGTGTGTGTGTGTGTGTGTGTGTGTGTGTGTGTGCATATATATATGTTTGTATATATGTATGTGTATATATCTATACGTATACGTACATGTATATGTTGTACATGTGTATGTATGTATGTATATGTGTGTGTGTGTGTGTGTATATATGTATATGTGTGTGTGTGTGTGTGTGTGTGTGTGTACAAAAAAACAACAGCACCTCCCGGTGTGAGTTCCACTGTTGCGGGTGTGGGGAGATCCAGATATGGGCTACCTTACCTCTACCAGCATATCTGCCGGTACATAGGCTGATTCCGAATATATCTGTCTGTGTATATATATGTGGACATGCATATATATAGACATACACACACACGCACACACACACACATATATATATACACACCTATATCTATATATATGTCTATGTTTATGTAACGCCCGGGATTCTTATCTCGGGCTAACTATTTGGGTTTGTGTTTTCATTAACTGTGTTCTATTTAGTCAGCCATTTTAGACTATTTGTTTATATGAGTTAATTAGGTGCGATATTTATACGGAGTGATTTTGTTAATTTTCCTGATTTGCTGAGCAATTATGTGAAATTGGTGAATTTTTTATTAGGTAGCCCAGACATGATTACGCAAAATTGGTGCGCTAGGTGAGAATGTTTGACGTTGAGATTGAATGAGACTAGACTAATTAGCACCGGAATCGATTTAGCAGGTGGGACTAAGCAGTTAACCAAAACTAAAAATAAGGGGAAAAAGGGACGAAAGGGGCCGAAGCCCCCTTTCTTCCACGGTAGATACGTGAAAGGGAGGACTCAAATCTGGCTCCTCCTCCTCCTATTCGCCGATACCATGATACCAGAAGAAAGAGAGAGATTGAGCGGAAGAGCGGAAGAGTGGAAGAAGAGGTAGCAGGGTCAGGGTCTAGGTCTGAGATGGGCAATGACGATGGGCATGGTGGCAACGATGGGCATGATGTCGATGGCGACGTTGCTGGCCGTCCTTTCATCACTGGCAAAGAGAAAGAGAGAGGGGTCGAGTGAGCGCAACGGTTCAAAGGGTTACTATTGAACTAACTGTATAAAGTTTTGATGATAACAAATCCAAGTGTAGCATATTTGCTTGAGTAATGTTGTTCCAAACAAGCTCTCCAAACAGTTCCTACACAGTTGTTTGTATTGATCCTACTTACTTGTTCTGTCTACTAAATGTTGAGAACAAGTTTTAAGAACAGGTTCCAAGCTTTAGTGACACAAAGATCAGCACACAACAAATCTCGACAACAGCTGACTAAGTCTTAAAGACCAAGTTCCTACATTCAGCGATACAAGATCACCCGAGTAATCAAGGTGACCAAGGTGTTTGGAGTTGCACATCCATCCTCGACAAGATGACTAATTCTTACAACAAGAAGTCTCGATTTGATTTAGGTTTTATCTTTTAGATTCTTGTTAATATGCCAATCTTGAAAGTCTCAATCTAACACTTCTTGAAACGGTTTTCGAGATTTGCTTCAGAACACCATTTCCAAACAACCCTGCAAACAGGGTGCCTAGGGTGTTCCTGAAACTGCAGCGGCCACATCCGTTTTACCTAAAAATTTCTTTTGGTTGGCTGGCTGCTCTAAGAATCCTTTTATGAAATCCTAGGCTGATTAGTTAAGTCCTAAAAAGATTATTATTTATTATATATATGTAGCAGATTGCAAAACCATTTTTGCTAGAGATTTTTTTCAAAATTCGAAAAATCTTTATTCCTTATTTTTAGGCCATGATTGATTCAAATTTTGAAACCAAGATTTTTATCCTTTTTTGGGCTAAATTACACGGCTATATTAAGTGGCTAATCAGTTTTTATCCCGTGAGTATCAAATCCCTATATTTTAGGAGAATCTTATCTTCTTTGTTCCTAGCCGTTGGAAATCTGAAGAAATCTTCTAAGCTGCTAAAATCAGAAGATTTTTCTATCTTTTTTGAAGGAGTTAGCCGTTGGGTTTGCTTGCTTAAATAAGAAAATCTTTTCACTCCTTTCGGCAGAGATACAAAAGGGAAAAATCGGTTTCTTTCACAAACACATTGAGATTTCTGGAGCTACATTTCAAAAGAAAAAACCGTGACAAGATTGTGCAAAAATTGAGCTTTCAAAACTATTGGCATACTAGGACTTCATTGTACCTTACATCTGCTTAAGTCAGAAGCACCCCAGTAAGGTGTTTTGTATCCTTGATCTCAGATCAAAAGTGAGTGAGTGTGTCCTTAGTCGTGTAGACTTTGGATGTATCCAATCTAGAGAGATTTGGACGTGGTGTAACCTGTCTTAGAGAAGAAGGCTATGTGGGTTACAAGTTGTAACAAGGAGTGTTACTTTTGTAACGTGTTCAGCCCGTTAGTGAAGTGGTTAAATCCTACACGAGGTAGGTCGTGGTTTTTCACACCTCAGTTGGGGTAGAGGTGTTTTCCACGTAAAAATCGTGTGTGCTTTATTTCCGCTTTTATCTACTTGATTTTCGCTTCTGAACTAATTGGGAACAGCCACTGCAAACAAGGCCCAAGACTGTTCGTCATTCAGGAACAGTCTCTGTAATCAGGCTCTAAGACTGTTTGTCAGTAAATAGGCGAAAATCGGACACCACAATTCACCCCCCTCTTGTGGTCGTGTACTCTAAGAATTCAACAAGTGGTATCAGAGCTGGTTCTCTTCTAAAAGGTTAACACCTTGAGAGATTCTGAAAATGAGTACACCACAAGGCATACTTGAGGGTCAATCCATCACTCGAGCACCTTATTTCAATGGCCAACACTACAGTTGGTGGAAGAATAGGATGGAGAACTATATACAAGCTGAAGATTACAAGTTATGGATGCTCATTAAGAACGGGCCCCTTGTTCCCACGAAAGTTCTTGAAGATGGAAAAAAGGTTCCCAAAGATCCTACTGAATATGATGCTGAGGATTACAAGAAAATGGAAAAGAATGCCAAGGCCAAGAAACTTCTCTATTTTGGCCTAGGACCCGATGAATATACTCGCATCTCAGAATGTGAGTCAGCTCAAGAAATATGGAATGCTTTACAAGTAGCTCATGAAGGAACAAGTCAAGTCAAATAATCACGCATTGAGTTACTCATGAGACAATACGAGTTGTTTGATATGGGTGATCGTGAGAATGTGATGGATATGTATACCCGCTTCACTCACATAACAAACGAGTTAAAATCCCTGGGAAAATCCTTCACCACTGAAGAGTTGGTAAGGAAAATTCTAAGGATTTTGCCTCGATCATGGGAAGCCAAGGTAACAGCCATCCAAGAAGCCAAAGACATGAACAAGATCACCCTAGACGAGTTGATTGGTAATCTCTAAACATACGAACTGAGAAAAAATTCTCAATAGAAAGAGGAGATGAAGAAAGATCGAGGACTTGCCTTAAAAGCACAAGAAGATGATGATTCTGATCTTGAAGAAGAAGAGATGGCTATGATGACTCGAAAGTTCAAGAAATTCTTCAAGAAAGTCAAAGAAAACAACAAAAGGAAGGACTTCAACAAAACCAGAAACACCCCCGAGAACAGCTTACTGGGTGTTTCAAATGTGGCAAAACAGACCACATAGTGAAACTGTCCCTTACTTCGAGAAGAGCAAGAGCACGAACACCCCAGGAAACAAGGTAGAAAACAAGCTGCAAACAGTTCTGGGAAACGATTCTCGAAAGCAATGCTGGCTGCCTGGGGTGACTCCTCTGAAGATGAAGAAGAGTCTGAAACTGATGAAGGTGCTGTAGCTCTCATGGCACAAAGTGACACGGATTCAGATGATGAGTCAACAAACAGCCTTACTGATCTCAAGAACAAGGTACGTGGTCTCAATAAGGCAACTCTTGAAGAATTGTTGCATTCATTGATGGATACTTATGCAGAATTGAAAAGAGATGTCCGAGACCTAGAACTAGAAAATGAGATCCTCAAGAGTGAAAAACTCGAGGTTGAAAAGAAAATATCCTTTTTACACCAAAACTTCAAGGAATCCTTGATCTTGAAAGAAGAGACTCACTCTGTTACTTTAGCCAAAGCAGAAAAGGAATCCCTAGAGTTGAAAGAAAAGGTTGAGTCCTTACTTGCTGAAAACAAGAACCTATTGGCGAAAATAAAAAAAATTGGAATCTGATCGCCACAAACAGGCTATGGAACAAGTCCTCAAAAGCGCTTGAATGGATAAACACTCACCACAGTCAAAATAAAAAGGGACTAGGTTTTGCTCCTAAAAGGACCTCTTACCCAGTCAATAGAAAGTATGTTGGATTACCTGAAAATATTGTTTGCTTTCATTGTGGTAAAACCGGTCATTATCGATACACTTGTCCTTCAAGAAGGTATGCCATTGAAAGAAATGAAGGTTATGTAAAACAAATCTGGATTAGGAAAGATGAGATTTATCTGTCTAAAAGAATGGGACCCAAGTGGATCTGGGTTCCCAAAACCAACCCTTGATTTGTTTTGCAGGCTGAAGTGAGAGAGAACAACCCAGCAAATAGCCCAGGGAACAACCTTGAAAACAAGCAGCTGTTGTATGTTGATAGTGGGTGTTCGAGGCATGTGGCCGGTGAAAAATCTAACTTTCTCTCACTTATAGCTTCGGATGGTGGGAGTGTGGCATTTGGAAACGGCAAGTTTGGGACAATTGTCGGTATAGGTAGGGTTGGTGAGTCCCATTCCCACTCAATTGATAATGTCTGTCCAATTAATGGCTTAAAGCACAATCTGCTTAGTGTGTCCCAACTGTGTGACAAGAACAACCTAGTAGTGTTCTCACCAACACGTTGCTTGGTTGTAAACTCAAACACAGGAGATGTCGTGTTAAGGGGGAAGCGTCACAAAAATGTTTACAAAGTATGTATTTCCACACTTCCCCAAAACAATCTGACTTGTTTGAGCGCTTTAAATGATGATATAATGCTCTGGCACAAGAGACTAGGTCATGCAAGTCTCACTCTTTTGAACAAACTTGTTTCCAAAGACCTAGTTGTTGGACTACCTTCCATCAAATTCAATGATGACAAGGTTTGTGAAGCTTGTGCAAAAGGCAAACAAGTCAGATCGTCTTTTAAATCAAAAAATTGTGTTAGCATTACCTGACCTCTCGAAATATTACACATTGATCTATGTGGTCCTATGAGGATAGCAAGTAGTGGTGGGAAGAGGTATGTGCTGGTTGTAGTGGATGATTACTCTCGATTTACTTGGACCCTGTTCTTGGTACTGAATTTGAAAATGCAAGCTTTACAAACTATTGTAATGCACATGGTGTTGATCATAACTTCTCAGCCCCAAGAACACCCCAACAGAATGGGGTGGTTGAGCGCAAAAATCGCACCCTAGAAGACATGACTAGAACAATGCTTATTGCTAGTGGTCTTCCTAGGAACTTTTGGGCAGAAGCTTTGAACACATCATGCTACATTATAAATAGATGCATGATTAGACCTATTTTAAACAAAACTCCCTATGAACTTTTCAAAGGTAGAAAGCCCAACATCATGCATTTAAGAACATTCGGTTGTAGGTGTTTTGTGCATAACAATGGGAAGGATGCCTTAGGGAAGTTTGATCCTAGGAGTAATGAGGTAATATTTCTCGGTTATTCCTCACATAGTAAGGCATACAAAGTATTTAACAAAAGAACCTTGTGTGTTGAGGAAAGTGTGCATGTGCTTTTTGATGAATCTAACTCGTTGAGCAAGAATGATGCACAGGAGGAAGGATTTGAATTAGGTCTTGTTCGAAAAGAAGTGTTGCACCAAGATGAACAAGGTAAGAACACCGTGGAGAAAACGGGTCCTGAAGCTGTTCCTCAGAACGGCAGGCAAGGTGAGGACCAAACAGGGGGAAGCAACGTTGAACCCTGTTCGGGACAACACCAGTCCAGTTCCTCAGGAACAGGCCTGCAAACAGGTGCAGGAACAGGCTCAGGAGCTGTTTCTGAACCTGATTCTTCAAGTATCCAAGCCAGAGTAGAAAGTGTGTCTGTGGATCCCCTAACTCCACGACCTTGGAAGCATCATCGTTCACACCCCCTTGATCAAATCTTGTCTGATATAAATACTGGGGTGCAAACGAGATCTAAGCTTAAGAACTTTTGTGCTTTCTATGCATTTCTCTCTAACATTTCTATGCATCAGTGAAGCTCTTGCAGATGCAGATTGGGTCACAGCAATGCAAGAAGAGCTTCACCAATTTGAAAGGAACAAGGTATGACACCTTGTACCCTAGCCTGCAGATAGAACAATCATTGGAACCAAGTGGGTGTTTCGGAACAAGCTGGACGAGTCCGGAACAGTCACTAGGAACAAGGCATGGCTGGTGGTTCAAGGCTACAATCAGGATGAAGGGATCGATTATGAAGAAACCTTCGCACCTGTTGCTAGGATTGAGGCTATTCGTATCCTAATAGCCGTTGCAACTCATATGGAGATCAAGCTATATCAAATGGATGTCAAAAGTGCATTCCTAAACGGATACCTTAAAGAAGAGGTGTATGTCAAACAACCCCCTGGTTTTGAAAACAGTGAATTTCCAAACCATGTTTTTCAACTTGACAAAGCTCTTTATGGTCTAAAACAAGCTCCTAGAGCTTGGTATGAACGATTATCAAGCTTTTTACTTGAAAATGATTTTAGAAGAGGCAAGGTAGATAATACCTTGTTTCTAAAATCTAAGGGGGAACATCTGTTGATTGTCCAAGTATATGTCGATGACATCATATTTGGGGCAACTCATTATGATTTATGCAATAAATTTTCAAAAATGATGAGGAGTGAGTTTGAAATGAGCATGATGGGTGAGCTTAACTTCTTCTTAGGCTTACAGATCAAGCAAACTTCAAACGGCACCATGATCCATCAACAAAAGTATATTAAGGAACTACTTAAGCGTTTTGGAATGGAGTCGGCCAAGCCCATTGATACTCCCATTTCGCCTTCTACCAGGTTGGTAATGGATGATGGGAGTCCCTCAGTTGAGGAGAAACTCTATAGGGGCATGATAGGGTCACTCTTATACCTTACCGCTAGTAGGCCCGACATTATTTTCAGTGTTGGTTTATGTGCCCGTTTTCAGTCTAATCCTAAAGAAACTCACCTTAAGGCTGTTAAACGGATACTAAGGTATTTAAAACATACACCTGATTTAGCTCTATGGTATCCTAGAGGTTGCAATTTTGATCTTGTTGGATATGCTGATGCTGACTATGCAGGCTTTCTGGTTGATAGAAAAAGCACCACAGGTATGGCTCATTTCCTTGGACCTTGTTTGGTATTTTGGGCAACCAAGAAACAACATTCAGTTGCCATGTCCACAGTAGAAGCTGAATATATTACAGCTGCTTCATGTTGTGCTCAATTACTGTGGATAAGACAATAACTCAAAGACTTTTGTGTTGACACTGGATGCATACCTATTTTTTGTGATAACACAAGTGCAATTAATATTACCAAAAATCCGGGTCAACATAAAAGAACTAAACATATTGACATACGTCACCATTTCTTAAGAGACAATGTTGAAAAAGGGTTGATCTTAATGATTTTTTGTGCCACAGAAAACCAAATTGCTGATATATTTACCAAGGCGCTAAGTAGAGATCAATTTGAGAAAAATAGACTTGAACTAGGTTTGATTGAAACAACCTAAGTACCCTGTTCTCTCCCCCTATTTGTAACTTCCATAGGTTGAAGGTACAATGTATTTAATAAAAATTGTTTGCAATCAATTTTGTGCTATTTTAGTATATGTGCATTATTTGCAGCTGCTGACATTCGTTTAAATTTAATATGATTGCCTTTATTATCTTGTTACCGTTGAATCTCCTCCGAGATCAAGCAGCAAGAACAGGTACGCTCCTTGATTGTTAGTATGTGAAATAAGAAGTGTCTAGCCTTTAAATTTTTCCTCTTCCTCTGAGGATTCTTCAGATTCCTCTGCTACTAAGAACACCCTCTTTGAACAGGGGACCCCGGTGTTCTCCGAGTCGTCAGAAGAACAAACTCAATCTCCTCCTCCTCCTTCTAAGAAAACCTCCACTCTCCCCCCTCGCAAACAAAAGACCTCTACTGCTCCAGTGTCAAAATCAGCTAAACCCGAGACTGCTTCTTCTGTTTCTCCCCCCAAAAGAGCCAAAAAGTCTACTGCCTCTCCTGTTTCTACCAAGATTGCGCATCTACTTAAGCGTAATGTAGTTAGGGGGAAGATAGTGAGAGTTCAATTTTTCGAGGAACAGGGGTTGGGGGTGTTCCTACAGAAGCTGCGTGCCCAGAACTGGCTGGACCTCTTCACGAACACCAAGCTGGGGTGTTCTGTACCAGAATTGGCTGAGTTCTATGCCAATTGTGCTGTCACCGAAGGGGTGGTGACAAGTAAAATTAGTGATACACAGGTGCAATTTGATGCACAAACTCTGGGTACGATTTTGGGTGCTCCCTCACTTGGCTTTGATGTGTATGTGAGGGAGGATAAGTCTGTCCTAGGGACAGCCAGGCTGCTGGAGCTTTCACAGCGGTTGAGTCAAAACCAGGGCCTGCAAACACCCACATCCGTGAAGAAGGGTGAGATGACCTCTCTGCACCAACAGCTCTTTATGTTTGTCATAAAGAACATCATCCCAAGAGGTCAAGGTAGAAACCAGGCTGATGCTCTTGATCAGTGCCTGGTGGATCTTTTGGATAGGAAGGAACCCATCAACCTTCCTGTTCTTATGATCCGCCATGTTGGGCGTATTGCAAACACCACCCGGGCACATGATCTTGGGTATGGTTTTCTACTGATGAGGGTTTTTGAGCACTTTGGGATAGAGCTCAAAAAGGAGGGTGGCTGCTCAAGTGATTGATGAGATAGGGAGTGACACCCTCATGGGGTGTGGATATACTCTGGCTGAGGGTTCGGTCTCCAAACAGGGGAGCCGAACACCCAGACCTCCTGTTTCTGGGAGGTCATCAGTTAAAGTTGAGGCTGTTTTAGAGGATAACTCCCACCTCAAGGATGAGGTCACACCGTCAAGGCTGCCCTGGAAGAAGAGAAGGCGCTATCTGCCAAGCGTCATGAAGATCTCCTTGCCCTTCTCTCCTCCCTCGCTACCAAACTCCCTCCTCCGCAGCCATAATCAACCCTTGTAACCTGTTCTCATCGGATGTTTCCTAGAGTTCTCTTCCCCGTCTCTTTCTGTGTTTCCTTTTTTTTGTATTGCACCTTCCGAACTTTCAATGACATATCTGATTCTGTCATATCTTGCTTATCTCTTGCTATGTCTTATGTGATTCACTTGCAAACACCATGTTCTGACTGTTGTTTGTACCTTTTTAATGATGCCAAATGGGGGAAGATAAGTGGACCTAGGTTGAGTTGAACGGTTGGTTAAGTTGAACGGTTGAGTCATTAGTCTTTATACTTATGTTTTTTGACTGACCTAGCACCTGTGTGGATATATATCAGCACTCAAGGCACTTACAAAAATAAAATCTTTTTCTTGTCAATATGGTCACTTGGTTTGTCATCATCAAAAAGGAGGAAATTGTTGAACTAACTGTATAAAGTTTTGATGATAACAAATCCAAGTGTAGCATACTTGCTTGAGTAATGTTGTTCCAAACAAGCTCTCCAAACAGGTCCTACACAGTTGTTTGTATTGATCCTACTTACCTGTTCTGTCTACTAAATGTTGAGAACAAGTTTTAAGAACAGGTTCCAAACTTCAGTGACACAAAGATCAGCACACAACAAATCTCGACAACAGCTGACTAAGTCTTAAAGACCAAGTTCCTACATTCAGCGATACAAGATCACCCGAGTAATCAAGGTGACCAAGGTGTTTGGAGTTGCACATCCATCCTCGACAAGATGACTAATTCTTACAACAAGAAGTCTCGATTTGATTTAGGTTTTATCTTTTAGATTCTTGTTACTATGCCAATCTTGAAAATCTCAATCTAACACTTCTTGAAACGGTTTTCGAGATTTGCTTCAGAATACCATTTCCAAACAACCATGCAAACAAGGAGCCTAGGGTGTTCCTGAAACTGCAGCGCCCACATCCGTTTTACCTAAAAATTTCTTTTGGTTGGCTGGCTGCTCTAAGAATCCTTTTATGAAATCCTAGGCTGATTAGTTAAGTCTTAAAAAGATTATTATTTATTATATATATGTAGCAGATTGCAAAACCATTTTTTGCTAGAGATTTTTTTTTTCAAAATCCGAAAAATCTTTATTCCTTATTTTTAGGCCATGATTGATTCAAATTTTGAAACCAAGATTTTTATCCTTTTTGGGCTAAATTACACGGCTATATTAAGTGGCTAATCAGTTTTTATCCCGTGAGTATCAAATCCCTATATTTTAGGAGAATCTTATCTTCTTTGTTCCTAGCCGTTGGAAATCTGAAGAAATCTTCTAAGCTGTTAAAATCAAAAGATTTTTCTATCTTTTTTGAAGGAGTTAGCCGTTAGGTTTGCTTACTTAAATAAGAAAATATTTTCACTCTTTTTGGTAGAGATATACAAGGGAAAAATCGGTTTTTTTCACAAACACATTGAGATTTCTGGAGCTACATTTCAAAAGAAAAAACTGTGACAAGATTGTGCAAAAATTGAGCTTTCAAAACTATTGGCATACTAGGACTTCATTGTACCTTACATCTGCTTAAGTCAGAAGCACCCCAGTAAGGTGTTTTGTATCCTTGATCTCAGATCAAAAGTGAGTGAGTGTGTCCTTAGTCGTGTGGAACTTTGGACGTGTCCAATCTAGAGAGATTTGGACGTGGTGTAACCTGTCTTAGAGAAGAAGGTTACGTGGGTTACAAGTTGTAATAAGGAGTGTTACTTTTGTAACGTGTTCAGCCCGTTAGTGAAGTGGTTAAATCCTACATGAGGTAGGTTGTGGTTTTTCACACCTCAGTTGGGCTAGAGGTGTTTTCCACGTAAAAATCGTGTGTGCTTTATTTCCGCTTTTATCTACTTGATTTTCGCTTCTGAACCAATTGGGAACAGCCACTGCAAACAAGGCCCAAGACTGTTCGTCATTCAGAAATAGTCTCTGCAATCAGGTTCTAAGGCTGTTTGTCAGTAAATAGGCGAAAATCGGACACCACAATTTACCCCCCTCTTGTGGTCGTGTACTCTTAGAATTCAACAGTTACGGTTTGAAAGCCATGGCCACCACCACCGCGACTGCACTGTTGACGGTGGAGTCAGATTCCGGCGATAGAGTAGAACTGAGAGAGGAGAAGAGTACCAGTAGCATGAGTTAAAGGGACATTCGAACGACTCAGAAACTTGCCCAAAATCACCTAAATCGGGTCCATAAGCTTGGAGTCCAGGTGGGTGGTTCCCGATCCCTAAACCCGCTATTAATTTACAAATATTTTTGAAATATTTGTGATAGCTTACTTAGTAGTTCAGTTGAAACTATAACGAGTTGAGAATTTCTAAGGAGTTGGTGAATCATTTGGGTTGAACTGAAATGGTTTTTGAGGACTGTTGTGGTCAGTGTTGTGAGGAGGAAGTTCAGGTTGTGTCAAATTCTGTGAATTTCAAAGTGTGATTTTGTGTTTTGATGCTGTGTATTACTTGTTATTTGCCTGAACCTGGTTGTAGCATACTGCTTAATCGAGTCATGGTTTTACTAGCCTTTGCCCTTTTTAAGTTAAAGTAACTGTGCTATGCAAACAATTTACAAATGTGAGAAACATTGAAAGGTCCATTTAAGGGATTATTCACGTGGTTTTAGATGCTCCTGGCTGTCTATCAGTTTGCTTGCTGTAACTGCTGAAACTTCTTGCAATGTGGATAACCTATAACCATCGAATGACTCAACTAAATGGTTCAGTTGAATGGTTCAATGGGTTTAAGGAATTGAAAAGGAAACGCGAATTGAGCATGATGATGTTTTGAGAATATAAGCTATTTTAAACCCCCCCTTTGCATATGGAAGGTTGAAATGAACTTAAAGGCAGCTAAAGTGCTCAATTGCTAAACCTAGTGACGCTTTAAATATGAAAGCAAAGGACCAGGAACCTATAGAACGGGTATGAAATTATCTTGGCTAAACGAGCATAACTCTATTTATGTGAGAGAAGTATTGAAATAAAAGGCATATGTTGATAAGTGTGTAAGTGGTTGCTTGAAATGCCTAGCGTTCTGAATTTGTGGCTAACCGTGAGCATTAGACCATTTATTTAATAAGAGTGAGTTGTAATTAAATGCTATAAAACCTTTTCATAACCTAATTGATTCTTCTCACGGTTGCATGGGGCTTTGTGTTGTGAAATGACTGTTGCATTTGAAATGTAAAGAAATCGAAGATATTTATGTGTGAATGCAACTATTTACATTTAAAAACGAGTTTCCATATCACATGTCTTGAAGAGTGAATGAATATGTAAACATTAACTCATTTTAAACATATTTTACCGAATGAGTGGTTTTATACTGTCTAAATCAATGTGAAATCATTAAGGCTTCAAGCCCCATGAGAATGAGAATGCCATTGTTTGTAATACAATGAAAGTTTTAATGTAGATGCATTTAGAGGTGAAATGCATCTAAAACGTTTTGGGCAAAAAAAATGGTGCTACATGTATAATGATTAGGGAGAATGCTCGGTTCTCATGAGCTCTAATACATAGGGAGATAGACCCATAAGTGGGAACCCTAGAAGATCCTGATGGGGGTGATATCGTTTTAAAGTCCACATTAGAAAATTCATATCTTTCACCCCTGACTTCAAATTGAGATAAAAAAAATCCCAATATAGAAAGCTTAGGAAGTCTTGCAACACTTTCATTCAAAGTGCAAAACATGACCCCCACAACAGAGCCTCTAAAATTGAGCTAAGGCAAAACTATCCACACCTCTGGTCTATTCTGCGAAAAGTTTTAGTAAATTGACCATAACTTTGCCCACAAAACTTGAAAGTAAGCGATTCCAGAGGCTTTTAAAAGATAACTCATTGACCTACCTATCCACTGAAAATCATAATTTTGTAATGCTCTAATGGGTATCAGTTTATTTCTAAATTTGCCTCCTATTTTTGGGTCTGTTTACAACCTTAAATGCCTTTTTTCCTCAACCTTAAGCCTCCCTATTCTTCTCCAACCCTTTCATAACACACCCCTTACTTTAACAAGCTTTGGTTCCATTCAAAAGACAATCAATCCTCAAAATTCAACAAGTTTAATTTCAAGAATACAACACCACAACCCATTTTAAAATATAATACCTCCATGAGCACCTATAAGCTCCTAAGATTCCAAACCTCAAATTCATCATGATTAACTCTAAATTATCACCAATTAATATCTATCTAAGCTCAATCAATATATTAATTAATTGAATTAGGGAGTACAACGAGTATAAATAAGTGAGAAGTTAGGATTTACCGCCAAAACACTAATGAAACAAGTCAAGGAGATGTGGAGAGGTAGTGGCGGTGCTGGGGGCCAGCGACAACATGTCGAGGGACAGTAACTCAGCTGCTGTCAGTGTTGGTGGCTAGCGCTAGGGGTGGCAAAATTGGGCGGAATGAAGCAGAGCAGGGAATAAAGGGGGTTTCATGGGTTTGGGGAAGAAAAAGGGAAAAAAATGTTTGAAAAATAAAATAGAAAACCTAGATTAGCCTTTATTGATTTTGATCTCAACCCATACCCAAATCTAGATAGTTCTTGTGTACATAAACATATATATTTTTTTGGTCCCCTTTCTCCTTTTTTGATAGTAAAATAGTTCTCCTTCCTAATAAATAAATATTTGGGTTATACTTAGTTTATTTAGAAAGAAATTGTATACTTCATGCATCTCATTTAATATATATATATATATATATATATATATATATATATATATATATATACAGAATTTCTGACACTTAGGCCTTAAGTTCGATGGTAACTATTTTTAGGCCTCTGCCTTTCTAGAACCAATTCCAGGATACCCTATGCTTTCAGACAACTAATTTTTTGATCCTTTTTCTTATTATTTTAGTCCTTAAACTTTTCAAAATTGCACAATAGTCCCTGGGATAGGAAAACTATGCAAATAGGCTATTAGAAGAAATATGCTTGTTTTTAATGATTAAACTTCTTACAATGACTTTAGTGGTATTAATTGTCACAATCTACTACGTATATCTTAGATATTATGATTTCAGAGGTTATAGGCCCACTATGCCTAGCAAAATAATTAAAACTTAAGTAGAGATTTTTTACCATTACCTGAACTTAGTCGGCGCTTGACTCTGGTGTTCCTCTAGCTTCCGATTTACAGAGATTGCTATTCTCAACCCCACCTTTCTTAGATCAGGTATAGCACAGATCTGTTTTGTTTCCTACCTAAGAACATAGTCACTAATCAAGTTTTTAATCATTTTCAAGGAAAGTGGAACTTTAATCAAGAAACTATAATATTTAAGACGTAAGGTTCAGTTGAATAATATTCCCTACGGGAAAACTTCTTTTATTGAAAACTTAAAATTGAAAATATTACAATAGAAAGCTTTGAAGGGGGACTTAAGAAAAGATCATTAGAGATGCTTGCTTATAGAAAAATAGAGAATCCTGACTTCTCTTTTGCTGAAGAATGCTCAAATGACCATGTTCCTTCTCAGCTCTCGACTTCTCCTTTTATAGAGGGATGGGGGTACATACGATGCCCAATTGGCCACAGTACACACTAATTTTTCACATGGCTATAATACATACTGACTCTTCACATGGCTATAGTACACACTTTATTTTTCAGACTTGACACTTGTCAAAATAGTACAATAATGGACAATCCCTTTTTAGAACTTTTAATGATGAAAAGACTAGTCATCATTATTGAGATTCTGCATGCTTTAATCTCCAATTATATCTTCCAGACCATCATTACCTGAGTAATCATCAAAACCTTCATCTAACTAAAGATGCTCTGGATCCCATTTCACAAATAATTCCAGAAGATATTTCTTTCCTTTTTATATAAGAATTTTCCAGCTCCAACATCAAAGAGATAATCAAAGATATCTTCTGATACTGCTTCCTCCATCTTCATGTGTTCTTTAAACTTATTTTCATAGGCAAAAGTAGTATTTTCATAATGTGTTATCGTTTTTACTTGTTCAATTAATCCCTAAGTTCGATGATAAATGTTGTAAAAATCGATGGCTCTTGCTAAAGTGGGATCAATAACAAATCCTCCTCATTCTGAAAACCAGTCTCATCATTGATCATAAGGATCGTCGTAATCAATGATCTGGACAAGATAATATGCTGGTTTGGCTTTTTCATTTTCATATTCGATTACTGCACAATATACCTCTAAATAGAGAGGTCTGCTGTATGGAATTTTTGTTAGACTATAAGGAGATATAAGAATCCAATAGATCTTCTTGAACATGCATTGTTGGAACTTGATTAGTGTTGAGAAGAAATGGAACTTTGGATCTGGGATTTTCATAAAGTAAACTATCATCCCGTATTCCTAGGCTTTAATGAGAGGGTCATTTTAAGAGATTGAGTTGGCTAGGAAACTAACACCACCAACTCCAGACTTATCAGAAAAATAGATCATTGTACTCGAAGACTCCCAAATATCATAAGAATAGTTACGATAATAATGGATGCAGGCTGCATACCACTTATTGAACCATTTTTCTTGGACATGAGAACTTATTTTTCCTTGGATATCATAAGGACATCTGAGATAATTTACTTGTAACTCTAGAAGAGAAAATCTTTAGGCTATTAGATAGGTAGAAGATAGTAGTCCAAAGCATGATCTATCTTTTTTATGGAATTTCAAATTATCAATAAGGATTTTACTAGAAGGAGAAACCCATTCTAGTAGGAATGGAATTTCATTATGGATTTCCTCCTTTTCTGATAGGAGGTCAACTTTGATGATCACCATTGGCGAGTTCTTGAGTTAGACTATCTGCCAGAGAGTTCTTCGAACCCTGTATATGTTCAATAGAGAAGGAAAACTAATTAAGCTATAATTGCCAATGCATATGTCACCCATGCACTTGCATATTTGATAAATTATTTTTCACAAAACCAAGTATTTCTTTGCAATCAGTTCAAATAAGAAAAGATTTTGGGGCTAAAAAGATTAAGAACTATTCAATTCCCCTTATAATTATAAGGATTTCTTTTTCCATCGTGGGATAGTGGCATTCTGCCTTATTAAAACTTCCACTGCATATTTGCAGAGTTTTTCGCCTTCTTTGATTTTGAATAGTACGCTCCAATGCTCATTACTAGCATCTGTCTCAGGAACTAAATCTTCTTATTCATTAGGCAAATTAAGAATAGGAAAATTTTTACACATCTTTTTAAAATTCTGGATAATCTTTATACCATTAGTGGTTTATGTCCAACTTACTTCTTTCTTGAGCTTTTGCTGCAATAGCTTTCTTAGTTTAGCTAAATCTTTAATAAAATTTGAAGCATAGGTAAGGCATCCAAGAAACCTTTCTAATTGCTTTTTCTATCTTCAATCATTTCAGAAAAATTTTCTATTTTTTTCAAAATATACTTTTGTAGGATGATCTATCCATCCTTTATATTTAGACCTGAAAACTCAATTTCTTGTTCAGCATAAGTGCACTTGTTCTCACCAAGTATAATGTCATGGTCAATGTATCTTTGGGTGACAGTTAAGACATCATCTTTGTGTTGTTCTATGATTTTGGAAAAGACAAGGATATCATCGATGTAAACTAAATATCGATGATTGAGATCTTTGAAGATGTTATCTAATCTTCCCTAGAATATTTGAGGTGCATTTTTAAGACCAAATGGCAATCCTATCCATTCATAATGTCTTTGTGGGGCACTAAATGCAGTTAAAGGAATACTATCCTTATCTATTTTTATCTCCCAATAACCACTTTTTGCAGTCCATTTTTCAGAACCAAGAAGCTCTTGAATTCTGTTGAAAAGGATTGTTTTGTTAGACTTTTTATGATTGATCACCATTCTTGCTTTTCCTCTTTTTTCTTCGGCATGATTTTTTATCATAAAAGTCGGACTGGTGTGAACTCTTACTGTTTCTGATTAATCCTTTATCCGGAAGTTCTTTGATTTGTTTACCAAATTCCTGGATATCTTGGTGTGTATACACCATTTATTTGACTCGGATAATAATGTTGGGATTAATACAGTGATTTTAGCAGATGCTTTATCTTCACCCAAAATTTTAATGGATTATCATAGAGAGTTCTTCACATACTTTTTCTTATTGTTCGATAATCTGTTCTTTAATAGATAATTCGAGTAATGAGATTGTCAGTGCTATTTCCCATTGTGCTGGCATTACCTTCTCACCACGCTGGCTGCGTATGAACTCAATTTTCTGATGAGTATAAGTCTTACTTAATTTTTCAATAGGAATTGAGTGGCCTATTAATTGTGAATATGATTTAGTTTATGGTCTGCGTACATAGAGAATATAATCTCTAAAAATTATTTCAAATAATCGTATCATGAGAGGGTTGATCAGTAGCCCATAGAACTGGTATAATACATTGAACTCCTCCTAATTCTATGGGTGACCCTTCTATGACTTCATTGTAACTCATAATGCTATTATCAGCTATCTTCACTCGTAAAGGATTTTTGACCCTTCTTCACATAAATTCTGGAAATAATGTTCTCTTTTCAAAGCATACAGAACAACCACCATCTATGTACACACATAGTTCATATTTATTATATCCTTCTAAGCATACATTTATTAGGATATAGATGCTATTGGGATTTGTATTGGTAGCTTCATAGCAAATCTCCATAGTCATATTTTTGACTAATTCATCCTCATAGATTGGTTCACTAACAGTTGTAGTTTTGTACCCAATGACCTTTCTTTCTAGACTTATACTTTGATCTACACTAGGTCTTGTAGATGCAAAACTCATTTTACTCATTTCGCTAGTTATCCTAATTGTATCATCTTCTTTAAGATCTTCTTTAGTTGGTGAAGATCCTTCTCTTCAATCTGATCTTGTACTCATGCTTCTTAATAATTAGGGTTTAGTGGTGGCTTTACCCTCCTCATCAATTTTTGTTATGTTTTTCTTATTAATCTTTATAGAGTTAGCAAAGCGAGATATCCATAAACGATCGATTTTTATCTCCTGAGGATT
This sequence comes from Carnegiea gigantea, assembly GCA_029747015.1. Classification (NCBI taxonomy): domain Eukaryota; kingdom Viridiplantae; phylum Streptophyta; class Magnoliopsida; order Caryophyllales; family Cactaceae; genus Carnegiea; species Carnegiea gigantea. The sequence goes on from JAKOGI010002265.1 coordinate 18,233, forward strand.
AATCCTCTGATCCTTCGCATAGGGGTAGGACTTTCAAATTTTTCTACTTTTATCATTGTTATCTTAGTTTTGGGTCTGTTGTATTATCTAATTTGTAGATAATTTCCAAAATATCCTTAAAGGATATCCTCCTCTTTTCCTGTCCATCCCAACTATTTTTATCTTAAGGGATAGGAAGTTTTTAACAAATTTCATCCTTTAGACTCACATAATATCCAGGTCAACAATTGAATCCGACCGATCCATTACATAAATTAGTCTTAATCTCTGTGCTAATTTGATTATTAAATTTGGTATGCCTAATGTCACAGAGTAAAGCGTAAAGATCAATATCTTTACTATAATACTGTAATGGAGTGATTTGAACCTGGACACTTCCAACATGGATATACCTATACTTGCTATCTTTGTTATACTCAAGGATATTTTCCCAATTAATGAGATTAACTTCTCCAACGTCGTACTCACAATCCTTTATCTCTAGATCTTCTTCCATCATTTCACATATGCATTTACTTTTTAATTAAAATATGGATTTTTTATAGATCATGTCTTTTTTTGATTATGGGAAGAACCCAATCTCTTTTGACTTCCTCATGATCGTTGTCTATCATAAACTCTTCTCCTTGAAGATCACCAGACTGAATTAATTTCCTTCATATGACTTGTTTCTTCATAATCACTTTCTTTATATTCATTGTCTATTATAATTTCAACGATTCCTTTGTTGTTGCTTAATGCTAGGTCTAATGCCTCATTTTCACTAACCTCAACATAATCTAAGCTTCCCAAGGTTTCAATAAGCTTGTTATTCTTTCTATTTTTGCATTCATTAGCATAATATCCTACTTCTTCGTATGCTCAGCATTTGCAATTGTTTTTCCCTGCATGACAATAGGGGTTTTCCTAAAGAATTTTCGTTTTTAGGACTTGGTTTGTTATAATATTTTCTCTTATATTTCTCACCTCTTTGTCTATTAAAACTCTTTTTCTTATAAAATTTTCTTTTTCTTCTCCTTTCAGGTTCTTTTCCCGATTGGTGAGGCGAATCCCGGCAAGTTAGGAATTGCTTCTTAATTTTCTTTTACTTTTGGAGAGCAAGACATGGATCATTGACCTATTTTCTAAAATAAGAGATTCTTGATCCAAGGGTATCAATGACATCTATTCGTTCAAGCCATGCAGTGTATTTTTCATTACTTTTGGAATTTATAGCACATGGCAATTTGTCGTAAAACATACCATGATTGGTTTCATTATGTCCGACCTTGTAATAATATTGACTAAATTCAGCAATATAATTTTTCAAATATCTTATGTCCCATAATTCTATATAGTTAATCTTTTTCTGCCATTCTCTTGTTTTTACTTCAGAATCAAGTTTAGTTCCGACAAACTCTGTTTCGATTTCTTTACATAAATTTTTGAACATTGCGGCTGATGTTTTCATCATTCTTAATGTATTTTTACTATCCTTAGTTAATGAATCATACAAATCAGCTACAGTGTCAGAAAAGCTATACTTGATATAATTTAGGACATTAGCAGCAGTCCATGTAGTATTTAGGTTTAAGATACTATTCATGCCTCTTTTCCAATATTCAAATATTTCTTCTCTATTTCGAGCTCCATCGATATTTAAGATATATTCACTTTGACTAATTAGAATAAGGCCAATCTCTTCATAAGTGGTCGTTTTCCTTAGGATAAACTCAAACGAAAAATTGGTTGTACGTCCTGCTGAAACGTACCTAGGTCCTATGAAATCAGTATTTCTTCTGGAAGCTTCCCCAAATTCTTCAGGTTTAGGAACAACATCGCTAAGAAAATTGACCTTTATTTCACCTAAACCGAGTTCTTCTCCAATTTCATTAATCTCATCTTCGGCAGTCATTTTACCATGCTTTTTTATCTAGTTTTCTTCTAATTTCTTCTAAAGTCAATGCATTATGATCATCAAGTTTAATTAGGTTCATCCGCTGATATATTTCTTTTTTTACTTGGACATTATTAGTCTCTTCATTATCATCAGATAAAACGTCATGTTTATCACTAACTGTACTCATGATTTTATTTAATTCTTCCAAATTTTGTTCTCTCTTGAACATATCTTATAGTTCTTCAAGGGTATACTGCTTATACTCCACCTTCTTCTTTTTCTACTTTTTCAGCTAATTTTCAGCTAATTTTTCTCCTACTTCTTTTTGAATTTTTATCTCGTGCAAAGGAAATGGATAATTTGGTCCAAGGCAAGCAGGTAATGATTTTAGCATTAATCACAGTTAAGTAGCTTAATTATTCATTAATTAGCTTACTAATCTTAATTATTTTTGGTCATGTGGTTTTGATACTAGTTGGAAGAGGCCTTCTGGTGATATTAGTGAGAAAAATATCACAAACACAAATTTAGATTTTTCGAAGGTAAGTTTTTTAAGGATTTGGGCAAATTGTGCAAATAGGAGAAGTTGTGGGCGTGCTTTGCAAACTAGAATAGTGCCTGGATCTTGAAAATAGCTCAAATAAGATTTTGAGGGCCCTTTCTATTAGTTACCTCAAAAGACAAGTTACCTTATATTTAGTTTTAAAAACCGAGGGTCCTTAAAATAGTTTACAATAAACTAAGGATACCTTTGTGTAGTTTATTCACATACACACACACACACACACGCACATATACATATACATATGTATATGTATATGTATGTGTGTGCGTGTGTGTATATATATATATATACACACACACACGCGCACGCACGCACACACACACGCATATGTGTGTGTGTTAATACCTCATTTATTCAAATTATGATTTTATTTAAATATCATAGGTGTTCAAATTGTACATATATATGCTCCACAAAAAAAACCATAACTTTTAGCAACCTTTACTAATCAACTAATTTTTATTTATTTATTTGCTTTGGAATGAATTTCATATAAGTATGATGAAATCTTTTTCCAAAGCCATTTCATTGTCTCAACCTACAGTTACTCCTATATAACGAAAAAGTCATTTCGAATATTGAACAGAAATGCAGTGCTCAAGTTCATTAAATTAAAACTAATTGAAGTAACTAACAGGAATATCTCGGGCTACTACATGCATGCATTACCGAAGGCTCTAGTCATGGGACATAACAAAGACAAACATAAGCTTTAATGGGCTAGCAAAGGGGGAAACATGTAATAGAGGGATGACTATTTGACTTATGTGTCTGATTAATCAAAATAAAGAATGTCTCTATCACATTATCAAATACACACAAACTAAATGTGGTTCGAAGCAAGACTTAAATGGAACTCTACAAATTGTAACATTGATGATTCCCACACATGAAAGACAAAGGAGACTAAGTTGAAGAATTATTCATTAAGTTCAAAGTTTCATGGGCATTTGCGAAAGTCACCTCAAGAGATTTGCACATGTACCAAAGTCAATGCTAAGGAGTCAAAAAGTAGCAACATGATTTCAATCAAGACATCAGTCACAACATGAAGCACATTTCACAAAACCTGCACAAAAAATTTAGCACTAAAGGGATTACTCATAAAATGTTAATCAAATTTATGAAAACCATCGTGCCTATGAAAAACACCATATGAGGGATATTCACACAAAACACAGTTACTTCAACATGCTCATAATGCAAACCTAATATACAACATCTAACAAGAAAACATGCCTTATATATAAGAAATCATCAAAAATGAACATTCTAAAGAAACCTAGAGGATCCTAAACACCCCCCTCCAATGCTTAGACCAAGCATTATTCAAAATAGAGAAAGCAAGAGAATGCGTGAGGAAGCAAAAGAGAATGATCTCACTAGGCTACATATTAGGTGCACCTTCTTTCAAGATGAATTGAAATATCTAAATATAATCAATTATCATTTCTCAAGAGCTCTAAAAAATGCATTATGGTCGCGATTATCGTTTTGGTAGAGGTTTCTCAACCAATCATTTCTTCTCAAGATCTCACTCATCCACCTCAAATCCTATAGTTTCAGTGTCATATGTCACTGTACAATAGTTCATCCAATAACCATTGCATGCAAGAAAGTGATCATTCTCTCACAAGGTAGGAAACATCTAGGGCAATAAAACGAGCCAATTGATTCCTATTTACTAAAGAAATCAACACAAGATTGGAAAACTAATAAGCACTTACATAATTTAAGATCGAAACAATCTAATCTAACATGAATTAACAAAATTAAACTAATCAATTTAGAAAGTGTGAAATCTAAGAGGAAATAGAAGAGGCCAAATGTGTGCTTATATCCATCAATTGCAAACTTGATCTTAGCTTTTGGCTAAACGCCTGCTCCTTCTTAGCCTAGTCCTACTCTACTATGGTGGATGGATGATAGACAAACCACAAACAATGTATAAATAGACCAAAATAGCTTAGCCAAATGCCAAAACATAAGAGCAATTGGGAGTAGCAATCGAGTCAGAGGGAGACGGTAGTGGGTGACCACCATCGACCATGGCCACCATCATTGGCCAACCCTAGTGGCCTCTGTGATGAAAAATGAAAAGTGATACAGATGGTGCAATTGCACTTGTAAATTATGTATTTGCGCAGGGGTTGCCCATCTTTCATGGCACAGTTGGGCCATTTTGGGTACCTTTAATTTTGAACCTAAAACCTTCTTCTTTTGTTTTGAAGGCCATAAGAAATAATCACCAAGTCAACACAATTAGATTTATTTGATCAAATGTACAAAGACTCACAAAAGACACACTCACAATAAAAGTAATAAAATAGGCATAAAATCACAATAGAATTCATGTATGTGTAATACTGACATATATGATCCTCTAGTAGTACGTAGAATGAACACTTTGGTGTTTTCAGAGAGGCAGAAGTTGGGGAGGAGAGAGAAAAAGAGAAATGAGAACAATGTCCGAGTTGAGAATCACATCCCTTATACCCTTCTTTACCTAATCTTTAGCCTGTAGAATAATGTAATTTTAGTATTTTCACTTTTTTAAAAAAAATCTTTGTCAGTAATAAAGTGAATTGACTTAATTTTGGAAAGTTGGTGCAAAAGCTATGAGAAATTGGCTTTGAGTCTTGAATATGCATGCAAAGCACCTTTGCTGCCCTTTGTGAACCATTTTCTAGCTTCTTGAAGCGTTCAAGAGCCATGTCGCATGGCCATGACCACAACCTTTTTGCCCAGTCACCTCCAACACTCGAACTACATAATGGAGCATCGTCATCCACTTCACTGCTAAACTCAGCGAGCGTCCACCACTAAGAAACACGATGCCAGGTCGCTAATGCAGCCATACCATGTTAGCAAGCACAATTGGATCTCTCCACAAAGAGATCAGGCATGTTCTTCGCACGATCATAGCATTTTCCTATAACTTCCAAATTGTTTCTAGAGGCTCGATTCGGGCTACGTCAGCTAATTGAACTTGATTCTACTGATCTATAATAAGCATGTCTTCTGCTGATTTGAAGGGTGAGCCCTTTTTTGTCTTTTAGGGCTCAGTTAGGATTTATATTAGCCACACAAAACCTAGCAGGGAAGAATAAATTAGGTAGCTTAGGATTAGTTAAGTTGATCTTGGGATTCAAGTTCGAAGATTTTGAGCATTTCCATCAAGTAATACTAATGTTTCTCTCTCATTTCTCTCTCTTCTTAATGTTTATTTGTTTTCTTGTTAGACTAATCTGTTGATTGTTTAATTACATTCTTATGTTAGTAAGGGATTAAATTGCACTGCTTTATTTGTGATTAGCCTCTTTGATGGCTAACTTGTCTTGTTTAGGCCTTAAGCCATGTTGTTTATGCATTAGTTTAGAGTTTTCTTTCATGTCCGCCAAGCATTCGATGATATGCTGGAAAGAACTTTCATTTGTGTTTTTAGGCAATTGATTTATACTTAAACATGAGGTGGCTCTGCTAATGTGGTAGAGAGAATAGCTAGGATTTTGATATGAAAACATTCTAAATACTTGCTACGTCTGGGGTTGACATTCCTGTAGTCTAATTAGATTAGCCTCATGAGATAGGTGGTTAGAACAACTCGACTAGCCTTCAGCCCTTGAAAGAGAGCTTAGGTGAGCTTTGATGGAACATTCAATTATCTCTGATTGTTAGCATAGATTTGGAAAGGTTAGGGATTTGACTTGATTGGTTGGTTTTTCTTGAGTGGTTTAATCACAAACCAACCTCTTTTATTTCTTTACTTTGCTTAGTTTTGTTTTTTTATCATCCTTTGATTTGTCTAGCTCGTAATAGCCAAGATAGCTTCGGTATTTGGAAACATAACTCCTTCTGGATGCAACTCGTACTTGTTGATTGATAACTGTTGTGTATCTTGAGTGTGCACTTACCATTTTGATTTGACAAGCAATTATGCAGTGTAGAATGTGTATGTTGTGTAAGGAAGATGAACAGAAGAATAGATTAGTACGTATACTAGTGGGAAAAATTCTTTTTGAGCCCACTGAGATTTGGTGAAATAATTTATAGGACTTAATTTTTAGGATGAATATTTGGGACTAATCAGGTTTAGTTATTATGTTTTAGAGTACAACATTCTCGATTAAAAGACTTTTTGGGGACAAATATTTATATTTTGACCTAAATTTTATGAAATTAGGAGTTGGCCTCAATATCGGATTAATCTAGCTATTTTCTAGGATCTTTAAGGAAATATGATTGTTTTTAATGTTTTTACCTCTTATAATAACTACACTGGTACTAACTATCAACAATCTGCTACATCACATATACATACATACATACATACATACATACATATATATATATATATATATATATATATATCTATATAATATATATATATACATAAATATATATATATATATACATACATATATATATATATATATATATATATATATATATATATATATATATATATATAAAACTGAATGGCTTGAATGGATTGATGGTGTTTTAACAAGTGGTAAGTTCCTATTGGTTGTCTCCTATTAATTGTCTTACATTTACATAAATACTATATGATTTTTTTTCTTTATTCAATTAATTTAATGCTTATAAATTTAACATAATGATGTCACTAAATATTAACTTAAATCAATTAATAATGATTATATTTTATTACCTATATTCAAGAATCAATATTAAATGATTGTTTCTTTATTCAATTAGTTTAACAATTACGCATTTAAAATAAAGTAGGATTAAAAATATAAACTGTAAATTTAATTATGACAATGTAATGGAGACACCCATAATAAGTTGAATGGCTTGATATTTCAATTTTCATCATTCAGTAACCAATATATTAATATGCTTGAAGAGGCACCCCTCTACCCCATAGGCCAAATAACATTAAACATATGCCAAGTATTAAAGAAACTTTTTTTTTTAAATAGTTAAGGACTCTAGTAATATATGTGGACAACTCCTATTAGTCAATTGTCAATTTAGGAGTCATTAAGCATCAAAATTATAAATAATTTTAGCAGTTACAAATTTAAAGTAAAAGATGAAAATAATCTAAGGATATTCTTGACTCTTACCCCTTTTTGGTTAAGCAAAGATTACTATAGTTTTTTGTCATATTTGATTCAATGATGTATGTATTTTCTCTTTTTTATGCAAAAGTGACATTCTTATTTCTGTCATTCTCAAAATTGACACACATTTGTATAATCTTTCTTCCCTTTTCTTTGAAAAATTAAATTCAAGACGTACATTTGTGATATGTTGTTAGCAAATATTAGAAGAATGAAAAATCATTAGTACAAAGATGATATTGATTGACGCATGTAAAAGCATAACTTCTTTTTTCTTTTTTTGAGAGCAGTGAATTGAAGTTAATTCTATTTCTTAAATATAATAAGTCAAATTCAATTTGTTTACTATTTCTTCTGATATGTAACATGTTTTCATTTTCCTTTTGTAGCTGTAGTCCAATTATGTCCATACAGTGATCAAAGTTAGTTTAATTCTTAAATTCCAAGGTAAGCTTGTAGAAGATTTTACTGATATTTTCATAACTTCAAAGTCCAAAAGTATGCAAGCATTCAGGGAAAAAAATAATAAAACTATAAAATTTCAACACATGCCCGTGCAAAGTACGGGATACACACTAGTATATCATGAATATTATATTTTTCATGGTTGCAGGCCCACCATGGTTAGCAAAATAATAAAACTTAATTAGAGAGTTTTGAGTATTACATTAACTTAGCCAGCATTTCACCTGAGCATTCCTCTAAGTTGTACTTTACAAGATTACTAATATCAATGACAACTTCCTTAGATAAGCATAGTCATTTCCAGTTTACAAGATTGCTAATATCAATCAAGAAATCACAATATTTAAGCCATTCGATACAATAATATTCCCTGTTGGGAAGATTCTTTTATTATAAGCTTTAAAGTGGAGACATTATAGTGTAATGATTGAAGAGGAACTTCAGTTACTAAGATTTTCAAAGCTGATTGCTTTTAAAAAAACAGAAAACCTTAGCTTCTCTTTGACTTAAGAATGCTCAAATGATGGTGTCATCCCTTAGCTTACAACTTCTCCTTTTATAGAGGACACAAATTACATCAAATTCCCTAATCACTGTAGTACATGATGATTCAACAACAACTACCCTTAGTGTGGGTCCCGCTTACGCGTAGTCTTGGGAGATCTAAATGTAAGTAGTCTTATCTTTGTAGGTACCACTATGCACAAAGAGGCCAATTCCAATTCATAGTGATTCACATGGCTATAATACAAGCAATATTATACTGATTCACTATTGTGCACAAGCTTTTTAGAATCAGAATCCTAGTTAGAATCGATGGTGGGCTCTTAAAATAAAAATCGTAGAATCAAATCGAGGATCGTAAGATTCTAGTGTTTGTTTGGAATAGTAACTATTGTCATAAGAACAAAAACTTTAATATTTAATAAACTTTGACCAATATTGTAGAAATTCAATTTAGGATTATAGGATCGTAAGATCCTAATGATTTTAAGATGTCTAGTGGGAGTTGTATCATTGAAGGGTTTTTGAATCGTAGAATCGTAAGATCCTACGATTCGAATCGGGAGTTTACTATGGTTGTACATACGAGTAGAAGATGCTTTATTGATAGCCACAACACACACAACTCATCCAACGCATGTTGACTAGATAGGACAAGATTCATGATAATAGTTATGTCTTAGGATGATGGTTGAGAAATTAGCCATTCACATTGAGATTCTGTATGCCTATATCTCCAATTATGTTCTCTAATTCTTTATAATTTACCTTGTAGATAATACTTGACAATAGGATTTTCTTTTTGAGAGAAGAAGTTTACAGCTCTCATGTCAAATTAAATGATCATCAATGTATTTGAAGTTCATTTTCCATATATTTCTTCAATTCACTGAGATATGCAAATGTAGCGTTTTCATAGTGCATTAGTTTATGGCCTCTTTCAAGCATGGACCATATCCAGTGATACATGCAAAAAATTGTAATTGCTCTTATTAGGGAAGGATTACCAATTTTGACTAAATTTTGAGAATCCATTTATGATTGACATCTTTAGGATCACTTAGATCAACAACTCGAATTAAATAATGGGTTGACTTAACTTTTCCATTTTAAAACTCAATTAATGCAGATTGAACATATGCATCAAAATTATAGAGGGTTGGTTCAGCTACTAAGCCTTCAGAAATGTTCACATGCAAAGAAACTTTTGGATGCACTTCTAGAACTTGGTTAAATTTAAGAAAGAAGGTTCGTCTGGTCCAGGATGTCACTTACAGAAGCCACCATTCCATACCTTAAGACATCTGAGATAGGATTATTTGGAGGAAGTGTATTTGCATGTGTATTGATTTCTCCAACTTAGAGACATTAAGAAAAAAGACCATTGATTCCCAAGATCCCATATATCATCAGAGTAGTACTTATAATGGTCAATAGAACCTGTAGATCACTCTACAAACATTGTCTTGCATGTCTGCTTACGTCTTGAATATCACGAGAACACTTTAGCTTAGTGCGTCTACATCTCTAGGGCATTTAATCTTTTCATTAGGTAATGGGCACAAGTCATCCCAAGATGACATCTCTTTTTTGTATGACATTCTAACTTATTAGAATTAAATCTACAAGAAGTGACGCTACGCTAGTAGTAGTGACAATTCTTCATTGATTTCCCTCCGATCAAATGGGAGTTCTACCATCATTGGCTAACTTTCGCGTAAGATTGTCCACCAAAGCATTCTTTATTATTTTGTATGTACGTGTTCAATAGAAAAAGAAAATTTGTTAAGTCACAAATGCCAACATAAGAGCTCCTCTGTACTTGCATATTTGATAAATTCTTTTTGACAAAACCAAGCATTCCTTTGCAATCAACTCTGACAATAAATCATTTTCGGGCTAGAATATTTTTTGGAAATGGATTATGAAATGCAATCTTAATTGTTGTTTTCACAAACCCTAGGGTTTCTCCACCTTCTAACTAGTATAAGTAGGGAAGTACCCTCTCCTCTAGCCACACAAATACCACGTATTCTTCTCTTCTCCCTTTTTAGAGAGACCACCCCCTCTATTTGATTCTCTTTTCTATCTATTCTCTTGTTCTTCCAAGAAACCCTCTCAAAATACATTCAAAATCTTATTTTTTGGACTAAAGCTTCAACATACCCTATCATCTGAGAATCTATGGTATGCTTATTCTCTCTCGATCCTGCCTTGTGGTAAGTCCCAAGGGTTTATATATATCAAAGGCTGATATCGGTGTTTATTTCACTCTTTCTTTTGTATTCTTCTATGATGTGATTTTCTTGGTTAGTTTGTTCCTCGTAGTCTCTTCTACAAAATTACATCGATAATAAGTGATCAAAAATATCATTTCTTTCGGTTTTGTTCTTTCTTTTTATGCAAGTAAATTGACTTGAACTAAGTGATCACCTGAATTTGTTGCCTTAATGTGCCAATCACCATAAACTAAACCTCAATGAAATTGGACTAAACACATGGAATATAAAAATTCTATATTTTCCTTTGAATCCTTAGTAAAAGCCATCTTGAACAGGTGATATCGATGGGTGGACTTGTCCTAACCATTGGTCGGTTCTTCATCCCATACCAAACGTTTGGTTAGTACCCTTGGAATCAAAGTCAATCCTCATTTCGGAATGTGCAGAACGTTTTCTAAAAGATTCTTCTTAAATTAAAATTATTTGCCAAAAAAATATGGTGGCAACTCTGCTTTACATGCACTGCTCAAACTTTCCTAAAGTATTCATCAAAAGAGCAAATGCTTACTAAGGGCAGGATCAGGGTCCTTGGGCCACGATGCTTTCAAGTAACATAAAAAAAATTATAAACTAAAACTAAATTTTATATTTTCAAGGGACTCGGATAGTAGAGCCAAGAGAGACGAGGTCATCTGACAGAACGGATGGTTTTCTGAGGTTTTTATTGTTGAACTCTTTCAAAGTAGAATGGAGATGAGGACTGAAGCAACACGATTCTTTCTTGATAAATATTTTTCTGAATATGTCTTTTCCTTCTTTCTCAAAAGTAGGAAAGTGCTATGTAAATAAGGTTAGTATTTGTTTCAAGAACATTTTGGTAAATTCTAAAAATTTATTTTCGGTTGAAAATCTATGAAACTATTTTAATAATCTCATAAATTAAAAAAAACTTTTTGATATTTTCTTATGTTTCATTTTTTCAAATCATGATTTTAGTGTTATGTTCTTTGATAGAACATTGCTGAAACAGTCTATAGATATTGAGGTTTGAATTGCTACACAGAATTTGAATACATGAGCAACAAGTAATAAGATTTCGCTAACACAAACACACGCTTTGTTTGGAGGCTTTTTGTTGTTTTTCTCAAATTCTAAATTTCTAACTCACTAGAAATTAACTATTCAAACAAAATTGATTATCTTTAAATTTATCATCTTCGTGATCATTAAATTGCTCTTCAATTGGGAAAAAAAATTTAAACCATTCTCTTATTATTAATCATTAGGATTTAGCTGCCACCTATCTATTTGCAATGTAATTTTCTTTATGCTCGGATTTTTGCCTTCCAAGGATGGGATATAATGTTGAAACTCGTGAACTTTGTTAAGTGAAAAGGAATTAAGGTAGCCCGAATGTTTGTTTTTTTGGAACAATAAAACAAATTATTAGAAATATTAATTAATACAGCATGAACTCGAACACATGTTTTCGGTAATAACTTATAAGATTGATATTTTCCTGTTAAAGTAAGAAATTAAACATTAACGAAATAATTAATAGCAATGGGGGTAATTTTGTAATAATACCAAAAAATCTATTTGGATATGTTTCCCAATAAATCAAAAATCTTGAATGATATTTTGCTAAATTGAAAAGGGGAGATGAATCTTCATGATTTTGTAAATGGGTACTATGTTGCATGGATCATAATTTCTTGACACCTCGGTGGCCCCAAAAGTATTACTTTCTATCCCTATATAAGGACATGAGATGGGACCCCTTTAGGAGTTTTAAACAAGGGGACACAATTTGGGAGATTTGAGGGAGGATGGGAAAAGGAAGAGCACCATGTTGTGACACAAGCAAAGTGAAGAAGGGCCCTTGGAGTCCTGAAGAGGACTTGAAGCTTATTTCTCATATTCAGAAATTTGGGTATCCTAATTGGAGGGCTCTCCCTCCTAGGGCGGGTATATTCATCTAATCTTTCAATCTCCCCACCCCTTCCTTGAGCCCAAAAAAATAAAAAAGAATTTTACGTCTTTCTGTCTGTCTTTTCTTCTTTTACTATACATTTAAAAGCCCGTTTATAATTAAACTGTTTCATTTGAAAGAAAAAAAAATTACAAATAAATTGAAATAAGAGAGAGTAAATGAGTTATGAAAGTGAGACAGAGTTCCAACAAGGAAAAAATTGGTCTTGGAAAACAATTGATGAGATAGCATAGCAATGCACTGTGGAAGAATTGTTATATGCATTCTTCTAAGTTAGTATGACTTAGATATGACTCTTTTCTATTTCTACATTTAACGAATGTCATGTGAAGAGTCATGTTAAGAGTCAGTGGCATCTGATAGACATCCATTAACTCAATTTTAGCTGCATCTGATGGACATCCATTTTACCTAGAAAAATTTGAATGATAAGTAGATGGTTTGAAGAACTACATTGGATTTGGGTGATACTCCATCCAATCCGTCACACGGTTCAGCACTCACTTAATCATCTATGTATTAATTTATCACTCATTTGCATTTAGTACATTTTTATCTCTTCTATTTTAGTCGTTTCTTGGATAAATATATTTAATATTACAATTAGTATCAAAGATAATCTAATATAAATCTAAGGTTTATCCCTTTTTAAGTTAAAGCACATTTTTTTCTCCTTTCAAATAAAGAACATTTCTTTCTCATAAATTTTCTTAACATTATATATAAACTTTAGTCACTTGTTTACCATCCAATCCACTCGATTTTAGTTGTTGATGATGGATGAATGAATGGACATGTTGCTAACCATTAGATGTATTAGGACTGTTACGATGTGGGAAAAGTTGTCGATTGCGATGGATTAATTACCTTAGGCCTGACGTAAAAAGAGGGAACATTACCTTAGAAGAGGAAGAAATGATTATTAACTTACACAAAGAGTATGGGAACAAGTAAGTACTGCTGATCTCATGTTCGTTATCTTGCTGATGAAGCTTGCTAGGCGTTGATACTTTACTAATATAAGATGAATGTAATCCTTGCTAGATGGTCAAAGATTGCTTCTCATTTGCCAGGAAGAACTGATAATGAGATTAAAAATGTGTGGAACACTTACTTGAAAAAGAGACTTAACGCAGAAGATAGCAATATCAAAGCCTCTCACCAAAGTAAATCCAGGAAAACTTCTACGTCTATGTCACCAGAATCTTCAATAACTTCTACAGTGTCAAATGGTAAGCAATGCGAGGAACTATGCCAAGATTCATCTGAGCATAACGTAGGGCACTCGACAAGTGCAGATGACCGATTACAGGATTTGCCAGATCAATCAATTTCTAACGTCTCTCATACAGTCTTGAGTATTGATCTCGTTGACACCCTGAGGCTAGAAGAGAAAGATTTTGTCGAAAACTATGATAAGTCATTTCAAGCTGCTCCCAATGATGTTGACATGGACATTTGGTGTATGCTGGAGGGAATGGGTTCAAAGTTTTTGTGTGAAGATAACAAAAACCTTCAGCTAAACAGCTCCCCAAACTTGAGCACTGGGAAAGAAGTAGTTGAAAGTTGTGCATTGAGGCCATCAGAAATGGAGCCAGTTGGGATGGAAGCATGTACAACCATGGCTTGCTTACTGGATTCAATGTAGTGGGATTTAGAATAAAATTGTGCTTTTGTTTACCATACAAAGCTACCTGAACAAGGTGGCTTTTGATCAGGTTGTAAAACACACTGTAAAATGAGCATACTACACCTTTTTTGTAGCTATTGCCAAAGAATATGACTTAAGTAATTAGGAATGAAAATCTTCTTGTAGTATTTCTGCACATCTATCAAAACATACAGAAATAGAACCCAAATTTTGGTATAAACATTAACAAAATTTACAATTTGGGATTGCTCATGATATTTTGCGTCATGCATAAATTGTGACACTTAAGATTTAGGTATAGATTCTTAAATTATAATTGTCCAAGCTCTTTATATAGGCATCAAATTTGTGTCTCTATTTAATGTGATAACTATATATCATGTAATGTACGATGGAAAAAATGAAAGGATGTGTGACAGTGTAGTTTAAGATACTTTTAGATGCATGAAAACTATCCACGTCATATACAATAGATCAAAATACAAGATTTTGTGCAAAATCATCTTAGTCTTGATAGTAGACAAGGTAAATGGGTCATTCGGTTTGGGTTTAAGTTCGGGTTGGGTTGGGTTAAGTTTTGGTCAAGTCATATTTTGGGCTAAGTGACATTTCAGGTCGGTTCAATTTAGGTCAGGTTGGTTCGGTTCAGTTCGGTTTGGGTCAGGCTCAGTTCGGGGGAAGCAATTTTTGATCAAACATGCTTATCATGCAAAAATTAGCAACTTTGTAGAAAATTTCGGATCGGATATGGTTCGGCTCAAGTCAATTCAAGTATTGGGTCTACTTTTGGGTGAGCCTATTTCAAATGTCGGGTCGAGTATCGGTCTGGGTCGTTCGGTTCAAGTTTCAGATCTTGACTCAATTTTGCCAAGTCTACTTGATCTAGATTTCTCATACACGTTTTACATTGACCAAATTTCTAACTCAAATTTGACAATATTAATCAGTTGGTGCCTTTAATCCATCACATAATTTCTTATCTCCATGAGTGACCCCAGTGCTTATCAAATTCCTTCCCCTCCTTCCCCTTTTTTGGGTTAAAGAAAGAAATTAGAAGAGGAAAGGAAAATAAAAGGATATCTTTCCTAAACTTTTTGTCTCCTCTACAATTGAAGGTTGAACAAAGGAAGAAGATTTTAACATTTTTCCTTCGTATACCTTTCCTTTTTTATTTTGCTTGGATTTAGATGAACTTATCAAAATTCATATTCACACGTTCATATTTATCTATATCCATCTCATCCAAATCTACATGTATCTATTGATCCCGTTTTCATACATCTCGTTTCACATCCTTTAGTTGTTATTAAAAAAAAATCCCGTGTTGCTTATAAGTGTTATGTCCGATTCGGGGATCTTCATGGCCAACAAGGATGCAATATGGGCATGAGACCTATTGTTGTGCTCATCCAAATTTTCCTAACAAATCCATTCTATAAGAATTGACTCCTGCTGTTATACCTGGAAAAAAAAAATTGACCCAACTCAAAATCCAAGCTAAATCCGCTTAAAATTTTACCGTTTCAAATACAAAATTTTCGGGTTAGTGGTTCGGGTCGATCAGCAACTTAAAATCACAATGAAATGCTAGACTAGGGATGTCAACATATCATATTCAGATCAGATGTTGGAACATCCGAATCCGAATCCGATTAAATTTGGATCTGCAAATTCAGTCCTAATCCAATCGAATGGATTGAAGGGGAACCCCTTTACGATTGGAGTCGAATCAGATCGGAATATGATCTAATCCGATCTAAAATGATTTATTTTGCCCCAAATTAATTTTGTACTATTTTTTCATTCAATCTTATTTCATCCACCTATCAATGCGACATCTATCATATTAACCAAATTTTTCAACATTTAAGCTAACGGAGAAATAAAAAAGGTACATATTTCATGTTCAACAGGTTGTTGTCGACAGTCAGCAAGGAGGTAGTTGTTGTCCACAGACAGCAAGAAGAAGGTGCTGGTAAAGGGTTGAATGGTGGCGATGCGTTGCGGGTTACATAGCAGACAAAAAGGGAAAGAGAGTTGAATGAGAGGAGAGCCAATAAGGATTAAAGAGTGATGTGAGAACTCAAGATAGTGAGAGGACTGGGGAGGAGCGGTAATTGAGGTGGGGGAAGGAGCTCTTCAGGTTTCTATTTTTACCTATCAAAAATTAAAGATAACATGCTGACAAAAAAATTGGAAATAGAACTCAAATTTGAATTTTTAAGTTCTACAATTTTTTAATTTTAAATATTAAAAAATTAGTGGGATAGAATTGAAAAATCAGATCAGATTTAAGCATTCCTTGAAATTTGATCCGAATTCAACTCGATTTTAGATTATTTTATCATACTCGAACTTTAATTTTTTTCTCGTATCTAAGTCAGATAATTTTCCTTCAGATTGTATCGGATTTGGCTCAAATTCAGATGTAAGTGACATCCCTAACCTAGACTATAAATCTTCCGCCTCCCTTATCTTTCTCTCTACTCATTTTCGTCGATATGTTGCTTCTTGCCTCTGCTCAACCTCCCTCCATCTTTTCCCTTTTCAAGGACCAAGACGACATGGGGGAGTTATTTTTTCTATCACATCTTCTTTCCTCCATTTTATCCTTCTCTTTCACCCTCCAGAGAAACGAATTCGCCCTCTAGACGTGACGTTATGTCTCGTTCACACCAGAACTTTGGTGGCGATGGAAGTGTAGAATGTAAATTTTTATCAACCAACCAAGACCCGCCATATGGAAACAAATAAATACTTTTATTTCAGCCAATTACAGTGTGTCATGGGTTAAATTAATTATGGTAATCTGTTAAATTAAATATCTAATGTAAATGTATTGCAATCAATTAAAAAGCACCATATGGCATGAATATATATGATTATTTCTTTTAATAAAGATGCGGAGGAAAACTGTAACTCCAACTTCTCTATAAAAAGGGAGCTATTCCCCTCATTTAGGGGTCAGTAATTTAGAAAAATTCACAAGAGCTCAAGAATTTTTCTCTAGCAGAAGACAACAAGCACTCTAGACACATGTCGTCTACTTGCGGAGATCAAACTCGTATCTTGATTGAGATTAAGCCTCTTAAACCCTCTCTCAAGATCTAATTCATTAAAGACTATTCAAGGAGATTAAATCAAAGGATTTATTACATTTACTCTTGTAACAGTTATACAGAGATTGTACCTATTCTTTAATATAAATACAAAATTTCAATTTGTTACTGAATTTCTTACTTAATTTATTTTAGACTCAAAATTTGTACTTATAAATTTTTGGCATGCTCGGCAAGACCATCTCTGCCTCTCCTCTCTTTCTCTAAACCACGAACTCTATATTCCCTCGAGGACGACATGATCCCTAAGAATGTCATCCCTCAATCTTAATTCAAGGAAAGCGATCAGATCTGCATCTTAAAGATCAACAACCGCTAGAGTTAAATCTAGCAGAGTTATGACTAGAAGTATGACAAAAGTTACTGCTGTCATTGTCATAAAACAATTAGTTGGGACTGTACCATCATAGTATCGTAAGATCTCAAGCTTCGACTCCAACCTGCTTTAAGGAGTCAACAAAATTACTTCGCATCCTTTGAAACAAAGATCTATTGCTGACTTCAAAATACACCAAACAATTCCTCAAGGGGTGCAACAACTCCAAGCTCAGGCCAACCCCACCTTCCAACCTTTCAGTGCAGAAGATCATGGCTATACTAGCAGTGGCTCCGTATCGGCATCTGCAAGGGAGTTAGTTGCTCAATCAGAGACCGAGTCCTCTAATTCTGTCATTGTATCAGTCATGGTAACTGATGTATCCTCAAGGGGAAACCAAGAGGATGGGAAGTGATGGAAGATGAGTGCAAAGAAATCAAGGCAACTTTGAATTCACAAACTCACCTTAGGTATGGATAGATAACCGGAACTAACACCCACCTTGGATACAGAAACACCACCAAGGACTGATGTTAGGGCACTTAACCACCTCTTGGATACAGAAACACCACCAAAAAAGAAGTTAAGACTCTTGCTAGATCACCACTCAACCCGGCCAAAGGAAGAGATAAGTTAGAAGAGAGTTTGAGAGTTCAAAGGAGTAAGGCTCAACTTCGTTCAATGTTCAAGCATAATGTGTCCGGCCAAAGGGCCTTGGGGGGTTTTAATACAAAGCTTCAAGTACAAACATAGGCCTTAGGTCGTATTACAAGCTAAACTAGGCAAAAATACAAAGATCAAATCAAAGCATAAAAGGATAGATGCATCCTCCACTTGACACCTCTTCAATGCTAATCTTGAGGATGATGTGTCGGCTTAGGGGCTAATGGAAGCTTCCTTGGCAGCTTAGTACTCTTCATGATGACTCTTGCAAGTGGCTAAGCATGGATTAGAGCAAAAACACCTCACTCTTCTCTCCTTGTACCCGGCTGGCCATGGACTGGATTTTAGGGTGTTTTGTGCCTTGTTTTGGTGGTTAATAGCTCCTCATGTGTGTAATTTGGCTGAGGTTTTTCATGGCCACTTGATAATATTTTTAAAGTACTTTCAAACCATAAAAGTTTCAAACCAAGTAGAGGAGAAATGGGCCACCAAACAGCCTCTTGTTTCAGCCACGTCCAGTTCAGCGCCAGGATGTAGCAGTTGACTTTGCTTGAGGTTTTGAGGTATCAAATGATCTCCAAATGACTTGCAAGAGGTCTTGATGGAAAGATCACATCTTGAACTTAAACTTAGGCTTCCTGCAACCCCATTTTAGCCTTGGGAAGGTTAGGAAATAACGTGCATAAAACCGGGTTTGTGCACGCCTGAAATTCCAGTTTTGACAAAAAAATTCCCTTGCTCCCCTAGGCTGATTTCTTGCACTTTGGATGTGAGACTTGGACTTTTTGGGCTTCCTTGATGGCCTTGGATCATGATAGGAGATGGGCCTCCATCATCCTCCCCTTGTTGAAGAGAATTTGCCCTCAAATTGATAAGATGATCATCCTCCTCATAAGGGCTAAGGTCGGCTACATTGAAAGTGGCCGAAACTCCATACGCACCGGGCAAGTTTATCTTGTAAGCATTGTCATTGATGCGCTCTAACACTTCAAAGGGGCCATCGGCTCTCGGCATCAATTTGCTCTTCCTCTTAGAAGGAAACCGTTCCTTCCTCAAATGAACCCAAACCAAATCACCGGGGTGGAACACCATCTTCTTTCTATGCTTGTTGGCATGGTCCTTGTAGGATGCATTTGTCTTCTCAATCTTGGCCCTCACGATTTCATGGAGTTTTTGAATCTCTTCAACTCGTTTGCTAGCCTCCACGTGAGGCTTCTCATTCATTTCTCTTGGAACAAGATCAAGGGGACTCAAAGGATCCAACCCATAAACTATCTTGAATGGAGATAGACCCGTGGCCTTGCTAGGTGACTTGTTGAAGGTGAACTCAGCTTGTGGCAAGGCTAAGTCCCAAGCTTTGATGTTGGACTTCACTAGCACTCTTAGGAGAGTTCCCAAAGTCCGGTTGGTGACTTCGGTTTGCCCATCCGTTTGAGGGTGGCATGAAGTGCTATACTTGAGCTTGGTTCCCATCTTCTTCCATAGTGCCACCCAAAAATGGCTAAGGAACTTGGTATCCCTATCTGAAACAATGGATCTAGGAATGCCATGTAGCCTCATCACTTCCTTAAAGTATAATTCGGCAATGTGGGTGGCATCGTTGGTCTTGGTGCAAGGTATGAAATGGGCCATCTTAGAGAAACGATCAACAACCACGAAAATTGAATCCTTACCCCTTTGTGTCCTTGGAAGGCCAAGAACAAAATCCATGCTTACATCTTCCCAAGGATGATTGGGAATGGGTAAGGGCGTGTATAGGCCGTGGGGTAGGAGGTGGCTTTTGGCAACTTGGCAAGTTGCACACCTCTTCAACACATCTTGTACATCTTTGCTCATACTCGGCCAATAGTAATGTTCCCTTAGCATCATAAGGGTCTTGTTTTCTCCAAAGTGACCGGCTAGAGATCCACCATGGACCTCACGTATGAGTAGCTCTCTTGTGCCACACTTAGGCACACACAATCTTGAACCTTTGAACAAAAACCCATCTTGGACAAGAAAGTCTCCTTTGGAATGCCGAAGACACTCCTTGTCTCTCCCAATTCTTCATCATTCTCATAGAGGGACTTCAAGTGCTCAAAGCCAAGAATGCAAGCATCAAGTTGGAATAGAAGTAAGTGCCTCCTCCACAAGGCATCGGCTCCTTGATTGAGCTTCCCGGACTTGTGCTTGATGGTGAAGTTGAAAGATTGGAGGAACTCCACCCATTTGGCATGCCGTGAGTTAAGTTTGTGTTGCCCTTGAATGTATTTCAAGGCTTCATGATCCGAGTGCAAGATAAACTCACTAGCTACCAAGTAATGATTCCAATGCTCAAGGCACCTCACTATGGCATAAAACTCCTTATCATAGGTTGAGTATTTTCTCCTTGAGTCACAAAGCTTCTCACTAAATAAGGCTAAGGGCCGCCCCTCTTGAGTGAGAACTCCTCCAATGCCAACTCCGGATGCATCACACTTTACCTCAAACACTTTATCAAAGCAAGGCAACGGGAGAACCGGTGCTTGGGTGAGTTTGGACTTGATGGTTTCAAAGGCCTCTTGAGCCTTGGGAGTCCACTTGAATGTTGTGCCTTTGATAACTTCGGTCATAGGGGCCATAATTGTGCTAAAGTTCCTAATGAACCGCCTATAGAATGAGGCAAGCCCATGGAAACTTCGCACATCATGGATGCTCTTTGGGATTGGCCAAGACCAAACCGCTTCCACTTTACTCTCATCAACCTTGATGCCTTCACTTGTGACAATGTAACCAAGGAAGGTTACCTCATGAGTGAAAAATGTACACTTCTTGAGGTTACCATAGAGCTTTTCCTTCTCTAGAACCTTCATGACTTGAGTGAGATGTTGAAGGTGCTCTTCTTCATTCTTGCTATAGATGAGGATGTCATCAAAATACACCACAACAAACTTGCCAATGAAGGGCCGAAACACTTGGTTCATGAGCCGCATGAAGGTAATTGGAGCATTTGACAAACCGAATGGCATGACTAGCCACTCATACAAGCCTCCTTTGGTCTTGAAGGCCGTCTTCCACTCATCTCCTTCTCTAATGCGGATTTGATAGTAACTACTTCTCAAGTCCACTTTAGAGAACACTCTAGAACCATATAACTCATCAAGCATGTCTTCAAGGTGGGGAATTGGATATCTATACTTGATGGTTATTTTATTGATTCCCCTACTATCAACACACATGCGCATGCTCCCGTCTTTCTTTGGCACAAGGAGGGCCGGAACCGCACAAGGGCTCAAGCTCTCTCTAATCAACCCCTTATCCATAAGCTCATCAACTTGCCTTTGGATTTCCATGGTTTCCTTGGGGTTTGCTCGGTAAGCTGGTTTGTTTGGGAGGATGGAACCAGGTATGAGATCAATGTGGTGTTGGATGGTTCTTTGTGGAGGTAGGTCGGGAGGTATTTCTTCGGGAAAGACATGGCTAAAGCGTTCAAGGAGGGAAAGGGCTAAGGGATGTGACGGTGTGGGGGTTTCGGACTCCTCAAGGGTGGCTAGGATCCACTCCTTAAAAGTCTTGAATTCATGGTGAGAAGCCTTAAGGAGAGGCTCACTCACGGCTAGGAGCATGTCCGAATGGTCATGGCTTGGTTGGGGCTTGTTTTTGTGGAGTTGGGAAGGGCTTAATGGGGCAAGGGTGATCTTCCTCCCATCCTTGTGGAAGGTGTAGGTGTTCAAATAGCCATCATGCATGACTTTCCGATCAAATAACCATGGTCTTCCCAACAAGAGGTGACATGCATCCATGGGGATGATATCACACCACAATTCATCATGGTAATGCTTGCCAATTGAAAGTGAAATCAAGCATCTTGAATTAACTTGCAACCCCTCACCTTGATTTAGCCATTGAATGTTGTAGGGGTGAGGATGAGCCGAAGCTTGAAGACCAAGCTTCTCCACCATAGTCAATGATGCTACATTTGCACAACTCCCACCATCAATGATGAGGGAACACACTTTGCCTCGAATGGTACATCTGGTATGAAAGATGTTCTCTCTTTGTTCCTCAAGTTCTCCTCTTTTGGTACTCAAGGCTCTCCTCAATACAAGTAGTTCTCCTTCATCCACCTCTTCAATCACTTCCTCTTGTTCCTCCATGTAGTACACACCTTCTCTTTCTTCCTCCTCTACTCCCTCTTCTTCCCTTTTCTCATCCCATTCGGCCAAGGTGATAACCCTCCTATTTGGACACTTCGAAGCAATGTGCCCAAGACCTTGACACTTGAAACATCTTCTTTGGTCATTTGGCTTAGGGTTGGGATGGTTTTGGGATGGAGGACTTTTTTGTGGAGCTTGGTTCTTTTGTGGAAGTGAGGGTGTAGAAACCGAAGGTTTAGGAGGTGGGTAAGAGCTCCCCTTGTTGAAAGGCTGGCTCTTGGGAAAGGGTTTGAGAGGTTCTCTTTTATAGAGCTTGGATTTTCTTTGTTGTTCTACTTTGTGGGCTAAGACACACACCTCATCAAAAGTAGTGTATTGTTGCAATTCTACCATATGAGCATATCTAGGATCTAACCCTCCTAAATATCTCACTATGGTCTATTCTTCGGGCTCCCTCAAATCACACTTGATCAACAATTTCTCAAATTCCCTAGTATACTCCTCAACACTCATGTTACCTTGGGTAAGGTTGTGAAGTTGGGAGTAATTATCTTGTAGGTAAGATGGGGGTAAGAAATGGGCTTTAAGTTTGGCTTTCATTTTCTCTTATGTTCGAATCCTTCCCTTCCCTTGCCTAGCCCTCTTAGCACAAAGGTTGGACCACCAAAGAGAAGCATATTTACGAAGTCTAAGGGCAACAAGTTTTACCTTATTTCCCTCTGAAATCTCCTTATAATCAAAGATCCTCTCAATGGTTTGCAACCATTCTAAGAACTCATCGGGGTCTAGCTTCCCTTCAAACTCTGGAATTTCCACTCAGACGTCTCCATGGTGTAAGGTTGTTTTCCTTCCTCTTCTCATTCTTCCATAAGCCTCTTCTTCACTTGATGAGCTCAAGTGTGGGGCTTCTCTTGCTTCTGGCTCGGAGTCAGAGGAGTTAGAAGATCGGGAACTCCTAATCTCCTTGCGCTTTTGCTTCAAAGAATCTCCGAGTTGTCGCCTCAAATACTCATTTTGACCTTTGATCTCTTCATTTTGCAGCTTCAAGGCCTCATAATTCCTCATGAGGGCCTCAAACTTCTCTTCCATGGTCATACTAGTAGTACTCACGTTGAAATAAGGTGGTACTTCCCAGGCTGAATGTGGGACGGGCGTGCTCTTAGACACGGGGTGACCGTGCTCAGGGTCTGGACATGAGTGAAGTTGGGATGTGGCTGGGAAAGGGGTGGCACGATCGTGCGACATGGCACGGGGTGACCGTGCTGAGGTTCTGGATGTGGGGGAAGATGAAATGTGGCTGGGAAAGGAGAGTGGCACGGTCGTGCTCCTTGGCACAGGGGGACCGTGCCGATCTTCTGGGCAGTGGAAACCGTGGAGCACGGTTTTGGTGTTTTGTGGGGGGAAAATGTGTTTGGGTGTTTGGAAGGGTGTTGGGCAGCAAGCTTAGGCCTAGGGAAGCCTTAGCTCTGATACCAAGTATGATGTATCCTCAAGGGGAAACCAAGAGGATGGGAAGTGATGCAAGATGAGTGCAAAGAAATCAAGGCAACTTTGAATTCACAAACTCACCTTAGGTATGGATAGATAATTGGAACTAACACCCACCTTGGATACAGAAACACCACCAAGGACTGATGTTAGGGCCCTTAACCACCTCTTGGATACAGAAACACCACCAAAAAAGAAGTTAAGACTCTTGCTAGATCACCACTCAACTCGGCCAAAGGAAGAGATAAGCTAGAAGAGAGTTTGAGAGTTCAAAGGAGCAAGGCTCAACTTCGTTCAATGTTCAAGCATAATGTGTCCGGCCAAAGGGCCTTAGGGGGGTTTTAATACAAAGCTTCAAGTACAAACATAGGCCTTAGGTTGCACTACAAGCTAAACTAGGCAAAAATGCAAAGATCAAATCAAAGCATAAAAGGATAGATGCATCCTCCACTTGACACCTCTTCAATGCTAATCTTGAGGATAATGTGTCGGCTTAGGGGCTAATGGAAGCTTCCTTGGCAGCTTAGTACTCTTCATGATGACTCTTGCAAGTGGCTAAGCATGGATTAGAGCAAAAACACCTCACTTTTCTCTCCTTGTACCCGGCTGGCCATGGACTGGATTTTAGGGTGTTTTATGCCTTGTTTCGGTGGTTAATAGCTCCTCATGTGTGTAATTTGGCTGAGGTTTTTCATGGCCACTTGATAATATTTTTTAAGTACTTTCAAACCATAAAAGTTTCAAACCAAGTAGAGGAGAAATGGGCCACCAAACAGCCTCTTGTTTCAGCCACGTCCAGTTCAGCGCCAGGATGTAGCAGTTGACTTTGCTTGAGGTTTTGAGGTATCAAATGATCTCCAAATGACTTGCAAGAGGTCTTGATGGAAAGAGCACATCTTGAACTTAAACTTAGGCTTCCTGCAACCCCATTTTAGCCTTGGGAAGGTTAGGAAATAACGTGCATAAAACCGGGTTTGTGCACGCCTGAAATTCCAGTTTTGATAAAAAAATTCCCTTGCTCTCCTAGGCTGATTTCTTGCACTTTGGACATGAGACTTGGACTTTTTGGGCTTCCTTGATGGCCTTGGATCATGATAGGAGATGGGCCTCCATCAGTAACGGAGGTGACCAATGTAGAAGAACAACTCACAAACATGAAAGCAACATTAGAGAGGCCCACTAAGGAGAGTCTAGAGAAACATGCCCAAATCAAGAGTCAAAGGGAGCAAATCGTTGCTTTAATGAAGAAGCCGGAAAAATGACGATACGAATCCTCTACCAAAGGCTCGGATGGCGAAGAGTCTAACAGGTAGTCTAACTGCAGTGAAGACTATGATGACGAACACATAAAAAAAGAAGGAATCCTCATTGGGCTTGATGTCTGTCGAACATATTCAAAGCCTAATCGCTAATGTTATTAAGCCTTAATTGAGGGGACAACTTTACAAGACACATTTGTACACAAAGCCTTATATGAAAGAAATTGATGTCCTTCTATGCCCCATGGCTATTAACCCCCTAAATTCAACCAATTTGATTGTAAGGGCAATCCCAAACAGCACATAGCTCACTTCATTGAGAAGTACAGCAATGCTGGTACTGAGAGAGATAGGTTGGTGAAACAGTTTGTTCAATCTCTTAAAGGGATCACCTTCGATTGGTACATAGACTTAAAGCTCGAGTCTGTTAACAGCTCGGAACAAATGAAACATAAATTTCTTAACAGGTTCTATAGTACTCAACGCACTGTTAGTATGATGGAGCTAACAAATACTAAACAGTGGAAGGAAGAACCAGTCCTTCATTAGATCAGTTGTTGGAGAACTCTTAGCCTTAAGTGCAAAGATCATTTATCCGAGGCCTCTGCTGTTGAAATGTGCACTCAAGGCATGGAGTGGGACTTGCTTTATGTCTTGCAGATGAGCAAGCCTAGGACCTTTCAACAGCTGGCTACGAAGGCACATGACATGGAAATGATGATGGTAAACTGTCGCAGCAAGTCATCTTCTTCATATGAGTTCAAGAAGGACAAAGGCATTTCCAAGAAGAGTTCTAAACCTCCAAAGGCCTCAACGAAGGAAACTATGATCGTTTCCACTAGAGAGCCCCTGTAGATTTCAGGGAAGTCTAGGCAAGAGGAGAAGAAGACCTTATTCTCTAAAGAGACAACAAAGAAGCGCCCATCATTGAAGGAACTTTAAGAGAGGAAGTACCCCTTCCTTGATTCAAACTTGTTAAGAATGTTGGATGACTTGCTGAAAACAAGATCATCGAACTCCCTGAACTTAAGCAACCATAAGAGGTTGGAAGGATAAACAACCCAAAGTACTGTCGTTATTATAGGGTCATTGGTCACCCTTTAGAAAAATGCATTACTCTCAAAAAGCGTACCATGCAACTGGCCAAGAACAGGAGAATCATACTAAACTTGGATGAAACTGCTGAAGCCAATTATATCTACACTAAATTAGAGCCATCACCTTTACTACCGAAAGTTATATCCAACTCTACCAAGAGGGAAGACATGGTTTGACTCCTTCGCTAAGGGTGGAGTTATTCACAATTCAGTTCGGAAGTTTAAAGCCGATTGTTGTACCACTGATGGTACAAACACCTCCTCTAGAAATCAAATCCACTATCCATATCCTAGAGGATGGTAAAGTGGGATGGACCCTTGTTTCTTGGTAAAGGCCCAGGAACCAATAGTAGAACCGACAACTGCCCCTCCCGCCATAAGAAGAGACAAGGGAGGAAGAAGAAATCTCAGCATGTAAGAGGTGGGAAGAGCTCAAAAACAAACAAAAAATAGGACATTCAACCTGCAGACCTACTTAAGCAGGAATCGCTTACTCCTGTCACATTGGAAGAGTTCTTCCCAATGAGCTTTTTTGATAGAGTAACTATTAACATGACCTTATGTATTGAGCTATAAAATAAAGAGGATGGAGAATGAGAAAAGCAGGAAGATTCTCCAAAAGGGGATGATAAAACTCTAACTGTCTTAGAGGCCTTCCTAACACGTATAGGTTGGCAGCAAATCTTTACCGGAAGAGATACGTCAGTGTGTTGCTACTGCCATTTACCGCCCAGAGTTTTATGTTGATGAGTTGAAAGACATTAGAGAATCCTCAAAAAAACCTTACCTAGTATGCCACTTACAACATAGCCATCACTTTTACTGATGATCGCTTGCTTCTATACTCCAACCCGCACAATCATCCTTTGTTTGTGACTGGTTATATCAGGGAGTAAAAAGCCAAGTGCATCTTGGTAGATGGAGGTTAAGCTATTAACATCATACATAAGTCTACAATGAATGAACTGGGAATCACAATAGAAGAGCTTTCTAAGAGTCGTATGGTAATTCAAGGGTTTAGCTTAAGGGTCAGCGTGCGATCGGCATGATTCGTCTAGAGATAATGATGGGAGATCTATTAACATCTTCAATCTTCCATGTAATTGGCTCCAAAACTTCATACAAATTACTACTTGGACGCCCATGGTTTCATAAGCATGGAATAGTAGCTTCTAGCTTTCATCAATATATGAAGTACTACCATGGTGACGAGAAGAAGATCAATAGTGATATCAATCCATTTACAAAGGCAGAATAGCATTTTGTCGATTCTAAATTCTTTAAAGAAGGCACTACACCCAAGAAGACTATGCCCTCCATAATTTCTTCCACAGGTAGGGGCAAGCCTAAAGCTGTGAAGAATACCAAGGTGATACTGAGGCATGATGGTAGAAACAACAAGAGTATTATAAGGGAGACATTGAACAAGAAACTATAACCCAACTTGTAAAACAAGTTTCCAAGCAAGTAGCAGTTTTCACAAATCACATGCCACCAGTCTTAAGATATATTCCTAAAGCTCATCACAAGTAGGGCAAAACACCCTTCAGTGGGCGCACAAGTAGAAATGTTGGGGGTAAGGCTAGCAAGAAGGATACGGGGGCCAACTTGAGCATTCTTAAAGAAAGTGTCATGTTACTAATGCAAAACATGTACCAACTGAAAGTGAGCAGACCCCATCTGCCTGGATTTATCTCTTGTTCCAAGACCTTATCAGACAAAGAGGTGAACTTTTCAAATGCGCGAACAAAGGAAGGATTTGACTCGAATGCATATAAGCTTATGGAGAAGGCAGATTATGATTTTAAAAATCCTGTTGTGCTAGGGAAGGTAGTGGAGGTGGAAACCTTCGGCCTCAACAAAACATAGAAAAAGATTCAAGACCAAGGAGGTCTAGTAGAAGTCCCGAAAGTGGTCTTTGTTATACACCAGTGCAGCTGATCAGGATATCAGGGCGACGCAAGGCCAAGCAGAATGCGGTTCAACATATCTCTGCTGAAGAAATAGATAAGAGTAAGGATGAAAATATTCAATCTCCTATAAAGCCTTCTTTATTTGATAGGTTACAACCATCCGCCTCAAAGAAAAAGCCCATCTGTCTTCACTAGAACTGGAAGACCTCAAAATCCTAAGTCTTCGATGTTCTAGAGAGTAAAGAATCATGCCTAACCAATGTCGTTGGTGTTCAACAGAATCACGAAAGTAAGAGGATCGTTGAATCCACTACCCCAAGAACAAAAAAGTTCAGTGTTCAATCAAATTGGTGATGGAAACAAAGTACAAAGTTCTATCCATTCTCGTATAAAGTGATTTTCAAACTTAATGAGAAGACAAATGGTTCACTAAGGGTAAAGAGACGCACTGTGGTCTTTACTGGTCAACCAGGGACTTCTGACATCAATAAAGGAGATGAGCAAGAAGAAGTGACTTCTTCTAATCATATCACAATCCAAGAATATGAAGACTCAGAGTCAGAGAGAGAACTTGTAGAGACTCCTGAAACTCTTGAAGACAGGGGGCAAACTACAGTTGATGATTTGAAGGAATTGAATCTCGAAACTGCCGAGGGATCTCGCCCTATCTATGTAACTTCATTACTTACACCTAAGGAAGAAAAGGAGTACTTCAATCTCCTCTCGGATTATAAGGACGTGTTTGCATAGAGTTATAGGAAAATGCCAGGCCTTGATCCCAAAGTCGCGGTCCATCACTTATTCCTTTGGAGAGCGGTTTTGCCCAAAAACAGTCTCAATGACACTTTTATCCAGAGTTAGTATCTGAAATCAAAAGAGGGGTCAACAAATTCATAGAGGTAGCACTCATTGGCGAGGTAAAATACCTAATTTGGATCGCAAATGTTATTCCTGTAAGGAAGAAGAACGGGCAACTTTGTATTTGCATAGACTTTCGGGATCTCAACAACACTTGCCTAAAAGATGACTTCTCATTGTCCATCATTGAGCTCATGATCGATTCAAGCAGGTGACATAAAGCCTTGTCCTTTTTGG
Organism: Carnegiea gigantea; assembly: GCA_029747015.1. Lineage (NCBI taxonomy): Eukaryota > Viridiplantae > Streptophyta > Magnoliopsida > Caryophyllales > Cactaceae > Carnegiea > Carnegiea gigantea. The sequence goes on from JAKOGI010002265.1 coordinate 47,667, forward strand.
ATTGTACTATAGGGTATAATCAAATCTAAATGGCACTAACAGACCAAGAAGCCACAGCTTTTCACACGCCCAAAGGCATCTTCAGCTATAAGGTAATTCCTTTTGGTTTGAAGAGTGCCGGAGCAATAAGCCAAAGAGCAATGCAAACTATCTTCGATGACTTTTTGCATAAAACAGTGGAGTGCTGTGTTGATGATCTTGTGGTCACGTTAAAAAGGAGATCAGACCACTTACAAGACCTTCATCAAATTTTTGATGGGTTGAGGAGATGTCAACTAAAGATAATCCACTTAAATGTGCATTTGGTATCACTTTAAGGAAGTACCTAAGCTTTATAGTTTCGCATAAAGGCATTGAGATTGACTAGGCCAAAATCAAGGCAATCTAAGAGATTCCTACCCCAAAAAATCTCAAAGAATTACAGGGTCTTCAAGGTCATTTGGCTTATGTTAGAAGGTTTATATCCAACTTATTCAATCGTTATCACCCATTCCACCACCTCATGAAGAAGGGTGCACAATTCGAATGGGATCAGTCATGCCAAAAAGCCTTCGACAATATCAAGAAGTACTTGTCAAATGCACCAATTCTGAGGGCACCAATTCAGGGGAAACCTCTTGTACTCTACCTTGCAGCTCAAGAAAAGTCTTCAGGGGAATTATGCGCCCGGAAAAATAAGGAAGGCAAAGAAAGAGCTCTATATTACTTAAGTTGCACTTTGGTTGGGGTTAAACTGAATTACTCCCCGATTGAAAAGATAAGTTTAGCTTTCATGTTCACCCTTCAAAAATTAAGGCATTATATATAAGCTCATACAGTGCTGGTGATTTATAAAGCTAATCCCATCAAATATATCTTATCAAGGCTAATTCTAAGCAGGCGACTTGCAAAGTGGGTTGTAATCTTGAAGCAATATGACCTTATTTACGTGCCACAAAAAATCGTTAAATGACAAGCATTGACGGATTTCTTGGTAGATCACCGAATCGCTGATGCTTGGGAGCTAAATGATGACTTGCCTGGTGAATATTTATTCTTCGTTGATATCCTCCCACCTTAGAAAATGTACTTTGACGGAGTCGCAAGACATGATAGTGTTACTGCAGGAGTAGTCTTTGTTTTCCGAGAACATGTCCTCACTTATTCATTCATGCCAAGTCAGTTATGTTCTAATAATATGGTTGAATATCAGGCATTGATTTTGGGCCTTCAAATGGCCATTGAAATGGGAATCAAAGACCTTGACATCCATGGTGATTCTTAATTAGTCATCGAGCAACTTCTTGAGGAATATAAAGTCAAAAAGGACGACCTCATGTCATACCACAAATATACCTCACGACTACTTGATAAGCTTGAAACCGTCAAGTTATACGTAGGAATACCAACACGATGGCTGACACAATTGCAAACCTTGTAGCCACTTTGACTCTAGGGGCAGAAGAAAGCATAAATGTCCCTATTTACAACCGGTGGGCTGTTGCATCCCCTTATAAAGAGCTTGAAGAAGAGGTCAACGCAGTTAGTGCCCAGGCAGTAGAGAAAGAAGACTGGCGTCAGCCACTTATTTGATTATTTACAGCATAAAAAGCTTCCTAATTACCTGAGGCATAAGACAGAAATTCAGCAAAGACCTTCCTGGTTCCTTTATTTTAATGGGACGCTTTACCAACACTCCTTCATTGGCCTTTGGTTGCGTTTCTTAAATAACGAAGATGCCAAACAAACAATGGAGGAAGCATATTCAGGAGTATGTAGTGCACATCAAGCAGGATCCAAATTACATATTCGAATCAAAAGAATGGGTTACTGTTGGCCTACTATGGTGCAAGATTGCATCGATTATGCAAAGACATGTGAGGCTTGCCAATTCCATGCTAATGTTATTTATCAACCCCTGAAACCGCTTCATCAGGCTGTGGTATCTTAGCCATTTGAATCGTGGGGGCTTGATGTTGTGAGTCCCATCACTCCAAAGTCTTCCGCTGTCCACTCATACATACTGGCGGCAACTGATTACTTTTTCAAATGAGCAAAAGCAATCCCCCTAAGATAAGTCAAGAAGGAGAATGTCGTCAATTTCATTCACACACATATCATCTACTGGTACAGCGTGCCTCGATACATTATCACTAATAATGGAAAACCTTTTGTTAACAAGCTGGTGACTGACCTCTGTGGAAATTTTAAATTCGCCCAGCACGAGTTTTTAATGTACAATACACCAGTAAATGAGTTGGCAAGCAAATGGGTTGGCAAGCAAATGGGTTGGCAGAAGCTTCAATAAAACGTTTTGCAACTTACTAAGAAAAGTGGTTACAAAGTCAAAACATAATTGGCATAAAAGGCTAGAGGAGGCTCTTTGGGCATACAGAACCATATACAAGACGTCAACTCAGTCGACTCCTTTTGCTCTGGTACATAGGATTGAAGCAGTATTGCCTTTGGAACTTCAAATCCCTTCACTCCATATTGTCATACAAGAAGGCTTGACCGAAGATAAAAGTCACAAGCTTCACTTGGCTGAGGTAGAGGCCCTTGATGAAAAAATACTTCGAGTGCAATAAAATTTGGAGTGCTATTAAGCTCACTCATCATGAGCGTTTAACAAAAGGGTACGACCACGTTCATTTCAGGTTAGAGATTAAGTGCTAGCGGTAAGAACAGCAATCATTATCCTACACAAGACTGGAAGTAAGTTCACTTCTAAGTGGGATGACCCTTACATGATTCAAGAAGTCTACACCAATGGTGCTTATAGGATAGTTGGTACTCACGGAATGCGAGTTGGACCGATAAATGGCAAGTTCTTAAAGCTTTACTATCCATAATGTATTAATATAAGTAAGCTCCTAAACATGAGCCTGAACTGTTCAGTCTTTCAAGTCAAACTCCATTGTACTACTTCTGACCCGCAAGAGTACAAACTGTGAATGGATAAACCAACAAATATATATACTGTTGTTCAAACTACGTATAACTTGATCCTCTACGTATAACTTGATCCTTTAGGGTTCCCTTCAGATACATGTACAACTTTGGTATACACCCAAGTACTTTCATCATTATCATCAAAAAAAAAAAAAAGAAGTTTGTTGATGCTAAATAAAGAAGTTTATTTAGTCTAGTTATAGGTTCTTCTGATTACGGATTCTGTACAAGTTATGAGTTTAAAGGAGAAATATAGATATTTGGCTTGTTATAAGTTCATCTGTTGTCAAAAAGTTGATAATGTGAAATTCAAATCACAAGGAAAACCAACCAAGACATATGTGCAATGATAGATAAAAGAAAATTTTCATTGAGCTTTATTCAATAGATATTAAGCTTACATTACAAGTCCATCTCAAAAAAAAAAAGGAAGTTAACTAAGGATTCCATTGGAAATTCTTCAAATCTTCGAAAGACTCCTTTATGTAGGCTTCAGTCTTCTCTACACTAGTTTTTATAGCTGCATCCATCACTTCAATGGCATTAATTATGTCAATCTAACCCAATAAGTCAATAACTTCCTGCTCAGTTTCTTGAAGCAAATGTTTGCTGGCTACTACCTGAGAACTAAGATCTTTCCTTTGATCTTTCAAAAGTTAAAGCTTTTTCAGTAGCTCCTCACACCTTGATTCAACCTGCTTTAACTCAGCTGTTGTTGCTTTATAATGGGCGCCTTCTGTGTTCAGTCGACGGTGGGCCTCATCAAGCTTACCTTGCACTTCCATGCGACAACTATCATCTTCTTCAGCAGATGTTCAACCGGAGTAGCTTCATTCTAGGTCCTTAAAGTCACATACTTACTTTATCAACCCTTCAACCTTGCTCTCTCAAGGAGTGACATTGACACCTCATTAAAGGATGGTGACATAAAGGCTGTCAAAATCTACCTCCTTTATAACAGCATCAGTGTTGATATATGAAAATCCCTGCTTGTGGAGCCCTCAAAGGCCTTTGTGGGTGGGGTACGAGTGAAGGAGCATTGGCTTTACAAATGGACTCGGCCTCATCATCATTTGGGGAATAAACACCTTTTGAGCCATCTAATCTCTATCCGCTATCAAATAAATCCTTAGCAAATGATGGTATTTGTCCAATTGACGAAAAGAACTAACTTCCTGATGACAGAGTTACGTGTGCCAATTCCTCCTTGAAGTTCACAACATTGCTTTCCCATATTAAAGAAAAAAATATAGAGAGACGTCCAAAGTGAGATACACCTTTGAAGAGAAAGTGTGTTTCTATTTAAAAAAAAAAGAGAAAAAGAAGGGAGTACGATGCATTCAGTAGGATTAGGTTCAACATTAAGGATATTCATGATATTCTCGGCACCTTCAGGGGGAAGCTCAATTGCCTGTTCAGTATTTGGCTCACAAACTTCTCCTATCCATTCATAGCAGGATTAATCATATATTTAGACTTTTGTTTACATCTCACGAGGTGAAGATTTAAAATATTCTTTAATATCATTTGTTACCTATAGTAATGGAGCAATGCTTTGAATATGGATTGTAGGGATGGGTGTTGTTGGGATGACAACATCTAGTCCTAGAATCTTCACACGAGAAGAACCATTTTTCATCGGTAGAACAAAAGGATCTAAGCGCTTCCCAGCACGAACAATCTTTAACTTGGGCTTAGAACCAAGTTTGCCTTCATCCTTTGAAATGTTCGTGTCAAATAAATCACTTCTTTTCCTCTTGCAGTCACTAGCATGTGGACTGCAAGGAGAGGAAATGAACATCTTAGACCACCATTCATGAAATGCATGAGTGGTATTTCTCTTAAGTAAATTACATCGCCCAGGAAGTAATATTTGAGACCCTGTTCCATAGTATGTAAGCATATGGTGACAGAGAAGCATTGTTTCTGAATCAAGAAGATTATTGAGGTCCAGATCAATAGGAACATCCTGATGAAAACTAAATTGTCTAATGAATTTATCAAAGCAGTAGGGGTCCATAACGAGGTTGTTCTCATAACGGTAAGAGATAAAACTTAAACGAATACTGACAAAATAAGGGAAGTCAGCTCTCGATAGCTTGTCTTAATCCAGAAGAGTCTCCTTAGGTCGGTTGATGACGGATGAATGCCAGCTAAAACCCCTCCTAAAACCAATAAGTTATCACGCCTCTGCGAGCTGGAATGACATGGCTTGAACAAGGCCACTAAACTTCACCATGCCTGGACTGAAGGAAGCTTCACCAGCTTGCTCATATGTATCAAAGTTTTTGGCTAAGCATGCATAAAGGAAATGGGTAGGAAAATGGCCCCCACCTCTACTGGAATTTGAAGAACGAGAGATCTCATTGAGTCTCTTGTAGATACTCGCAAGGATTGTCGTAGAGAGGCAATACCCTACACCTAATACCATGAATGATGCGATGCTAAAAGTGTCAGGCGTATATAACCAGCATCTCTAATTGGCAAGATGAATATGCATAACCAACATGAAAGAAATGTAACTGGAGAAGTCTCGGTACATTGGTCTTTAGCCACTCCCAGCTCATCGAAAATGACCTGATAATCACCCCTCTCACGAGCTCCTACATTGATGATAGAGGACAATATTCCTAGATGAGGGTTCAGTTTCCTTAATCAGACTTCTTGGAAACATGGTGGTTGTTGGGCCCACAAAACCAGAAGGTAATCCATTACTCTGTGGTTGGCTTACCCTTGCAACCTTGCATGAGTTTGTAGTAAGCAGTGAATAAATAATTCCAACTCAGGGGAAGCTTATTTGTGAGCTCTCGTTGGGTGGGCACAACTTCATCATAAAGATGCCCTGAAAGTGGTAGACCAAAGAAACTGTGAATATCAAGGATGGATAAGGACACCTTTCTTTAGAAGTATGCAAAGTGTTCATTAGTGGACACTAATGCTCGCACACTGCTCGGATGAGGTTCGAGTATCGATCATAAAGAAGGAGCAAAGCATACCAAGCATGAAACAGATCATGAAAGGTTATGAGTTTGTCTTTGCAATGAACGAGAATATCTTCTAACCACTCCCAATAAAGCGGTTTGTAAGAAAACTCCCCATGCACTGGTAACCTAACCCATGATTTGTGACCGGACTCTATGTGATGACGTAACAATTGGTAAGAGGGGAGATTCTCCTTTACTTTAGTGTGACTAGACTACAAAAATATTTCGCCTGTCTTCAAATTCTTCTTAGACCACTAAGAAAGGCTTGGAGGACCTCTAACTTCGTCGGACTTGCATAAGGACGCTATAGAACTGCGATTGGGCAACTTTATCTCTTCCCCATCTATGTCACTTTCACTTGGTTGGATGTGTAGATAGCATTGGCCGCTGGTAGTTTTGTCCATAAAAATAATCATTTTGAATAGAACCTACAGTAATAGTAGAAATAGAGAAAATTGAGTGGTAGGACTTATCACTTAGGCAATCATAGCAATTTAATAATCAAATGGGGACCCAAAACAAAAAAAACCTTGGACATAGAGGCACTGAAGAACGGAAAAAAACGACATGAACAAATGTAAGTGATGGCTACCGCTGATGCACCCAAAGGGTTATACATTCGAAGGTTTACTGATAATTAAGTTAAAATTCACCTCTGGAGAAATCTCGTCTTCGGGAATGTTTGCCTGAGGGAAATTCAAGGTTACCCCGTTAATGTACTCAAAAGGGTTAGACATTCAAAGGTTAACTGATAATTAAATCAAATTCACCTCTTGAGAATTTTCGCCATTAGAAGTTAGCCTTAGGAGGAAATTCAAGGTTAGCCTATTGATATACCTAAAAGGGTTATACATTCAAAGTTAATCGAGAATCAAATTGAATTTGCCTTTGGAGAATTCTCATCTTTGGGAATGTTCGCTTGAGAATATTCAAGGTTAACCCGTTATACCAAAAGGGTTATATATTCAAAGGTTGACCGATAATTAAATCGAATTCGCCTCAAGAGAATTTTCGCATTTGGAAGTTCGCCTTAGGAGGAAATTCAATGTTAATCCGTTGATGTACCCAAAAGGGTCATACATTTAAAGGTTGACTGATAATTAAATTAAATTCACCTCTGGAGAATTTTCACCATTGGAAGTTCGCTTTAGGAGGATCCAAAGTTAACCTATTGATATACCTAAAAGGGTTAGATATTCAAAGGTTAACTAATATTAAGTCAAAATTTACCTTGTAAAGAATTTTCATCTTCGGAAGTTCGCCTTAGGAGAATTAAAAGTTAGCCCATTGATGTATCCCAAAAAGTTTGATATTCAAAGGTCAAATAATATTAAGTCAAAATTCACCTCACGGAGAATTTTCGCCTTCGGAAGTTCACTTTTGGAGGATTCAAAGTTAAACTATTGATGTACTCAGAAGTGTTAGACATTCAAATATTAACTGATATTAAGTGAATTGTGGAGAATTTTTGCCTATGAGAAGTTCATCTTAGGAGGATTCAAGGTTAACCCGTTGATATACGCAAAAGGGTTATATATTCAAGAGTTAACCACAACAACTAATTGCAGATTCGAACAAAAAACAAAGTACTAGTAATATTGTGCAAATGTGCAAAACGGCCTTCATACAAATTTTTTAAAAAAAAAAAAGTTGGCTGAGGCAAACAAGCGAGAAAGATATAAATTTTAGTGCAAGTTTATATTATCTAAGCCCCAAAAAAAAAAAAAAAAGAACAGAAAATAGCATAAGCGATTTCATGACTTGAAATTTGAGATCATGAAAATTATATTGCATCAAAGCATTGATCAAACATCATGGCATACGCAACAGAAATTTAAAAGAAAAAAGAAAATGGGAAAAGGAAGTGAATGAAAAAAAAAAAAGAAGAAGAAGAAGAAAGGCAGAAGAACTAAGCGGCGCGGGCAGGGGCATTAAGGAGGGCACCCAAATTACCTTCAAGTGTTGTTTCTTGAAGTCTTAGCAATTTCACCTATCGCTCCTGTAGAAAGCGAGCGAAATGAGGAATGGAGGAAGGTCTCCGCTCTTCAAAAAATATATGTATAATGCATTATTCAAATTAAGGAAGGAGTCATTATCTTTTTAATAAATCTTCATATTTTGGCAGGAGAAATAAATATTTTAATGATTGTATCCTGTAAAATTGCAGCAAATACAATGTAGGGCTTAGTCATAATTAAAAAAAATGATGAAGACATTAGTCACGCCTAAGCACCAAGGTTGTATATGTGATCTAGTCTCAAGGGGGCATTTGTACAATGTAAATTTTTACGGACCAACCAAGACCTGCCACATGAAAAGAAATGAATACTTTTATTTCAGCCAATTACAGCATGTCATGTGTTAAATTAATTACGGTTGTCTGTTAAATTAAATATCTAATGAAAATGTATTGCGCTACCAATTAAAAAGCGTTGCGTGGTATAAATGATGCAAAAAATAAATGAGTATTTCTTTTAATAGAGATAAGGAGGAAAATCTTAACTCCAACTTCTCTATAAAAAGATAGCTACTCCCCTCATTTAGCGATTGGCATTTTAGAAGAGTTCACCAAAGTTCAAGAATTTTTCTCTGACAGAAGACAACAAATACTATAAACACGTGTCATCTGCTCACAAACGTCAAACTCATATCTTGATTGAGATTAGGCCTCTTTGGCCCTCTCTCAAGATCAAATTCATTCTAGACTACTCAAAAGAGATTGAATCAGAGAATTTATTACACTTGTTCTTATAACAGTTATACAGATATTGCACCAATTCTTTGATATAAATACAAAGATTCAATTTATTACCCAATTTCTTGCTTAATTTATTTTAGACTCGAAATTTGTGTTTACAGAAAGAAAAGCCTTCGATTTTAGTAGTTCTCCTGTTGGCTTTTGTCCTCCAAGCTGATATAGTGGGATCTCAATATCCTCTCACTCTCAGCATTTCTCTCTCCTCTGACATCTACTTGTTGGAGAAGAAGACTTGGCTAGTTGCTCTGTTTTGCTAATTGATTTGTTGTACATGTTCTAGTCTGGAAGCTTTAATGCCAATTGCCAAACGTAAATGTTGCCTCCAATTTAAGATGGTGGTAATTGGTGATAGTTATTACTTAATATCAAAGTAATATTAAGTAATAATTATCACCAATTATCACTAATTAATTTGTATTTCTTAGTTCATTCCCTACTCAGTGTCATTAGTTTTTTTTCCATTAAATGTTTTCATAAAATCCTTCTTATATAAAACATTTTTATAAAATCTTATTTTATGGGTCTCTTAGATTCAACCTCTTTACGGGTAGGGATGCTGGTAAAGGTAAGGCTGCCTATATCTGAATTTTCCCAGACCCTGCGAAAGCAAAACCCACACTGGAAGGTGGTGTTGATGTTGTATTACTTGATATCAAAGATTATATCTTTTATTCACTTTTCAATGTGTGGACACCTTGCAAACAAGGTGCTAGTTCCCCTCCCTCATCCGCCCACACAAAAGACTGGAAGCTAGGAGCAATTATACCTTGACGATCTTGAATATTCTTGATATATTAAATTGATGAAATGAATGAACTTTTAAACAATAAGCACCCCTAATCTTTGAATTTTATTTGTTTTTTTAATTTTTACCCCTTAATATGTGCTCTGTTTTACCCTATTTATTTGCCTTATTGGATGTTAAGGATGAGAGAGGAAAAAGAAACAAATCTATCTATCTATAAACATAATAGTAATCTTTTAATAACTACCATTTCCTACAATCTCATTGATTTGCAATTTTCAGCTGTTGATTTAATCTTAGCCTAAATAGCAGCCGTTGATTTACATCTATCTACAACATTGAAAACCTCCTTCCACCTACCCGTCTCTTCCCATAATCTCTGGCCACCTACACGTTGCTTTAATCTCAACCGTCCCTGCCCATATTCTTTGCCTACCTAACCCTTGAGTTAATGTCTGCATACTGCACACACTTTCTTGTCTCTCTCCCCCTCTATCTCTCCATAGCTACATCCCCAGATCTAACTCCATCCCAACCTCTAATCCCATCCCAAGATGAAAGTCTATGTCCTCACCCAATAAACCTCCACCCCAACATCTAATTCCACCGAAGTATATGAGTTCGGTCATGGAAGTGTGGTTGAAATTTGGAGGTCGAAATGGTTGTTGGTCTGTTGATTTGAGGTGGCTTACAATTGGGTTTGCCATGGTACAAATTCTTCCAACTTTGGCAAGATTAATGGAAATCCAGCACCCAAAATTGAACTCGGTGAAGAGACTGAGATGTCATGGAGGCAAACTCGAAGCAACAGCGACCCAAAACGAATCGGGAAGGGAAAAGAAGACACCTTGGGCTTCATAAGAAAAAGGGAAGAGGAGTAGAAGACAGAACAGTGGATGAATTCAGTGGAGACAATGGCATGCAGACAGCAGATGCAGATCAGACGATGGCTGACCTCAAAAAAAAAAAAAAAAATGGTTCTTGCTCAATTGGATTGGAAGGAAAAATTAGATATTATATTTACATCTACGAGAAGAAATCCGTCATAATCAAGGTATGCGTTTAACTGTTTATAATTGATTTTGCATATGCCTCCACCGTCACCGTTTGATGTACCTTGCAAATTGTAGCAGTGTTTTATGCTCGAGTTTCTGGTGTTAAAAGCTAATAATCCAGTTTAGCACTTTTGGTTTTTAATTTTGGTGAAGGCTATGAAGGTGGGGAGGATGAGATGCTCAGCAACCAAGGGTTCAAGAGGATACGCGCTGAGATGCACAACAAGAACACCTTCGAACTGACATGGGCTCAAAGCAGTGGACGCAATCTCTAATTCACTTCAAGATAATCTATATTTTCATTTACTTTATATTAAAACGAAACACTTTTAGTCACTTTTAGTATGGTTTCCTCCTCCACAAGACTCCTATGCACTCACAAACTCGTCCTCCACATGACTCCTACGCATTCACAAATTAGTAACCGCTCAATACTCACAGTTGTTCCCCTCATGTATGGCATTGTGTGTTTGTTTTTAAAAGACTTTCAATTCCCCCAATCTCCCACCTGCCTTATAACCTCCTCTTTAATCTTCTACATCATACCCTACTCATCAATTGGATTGTTGAACACACATTTCTCCAAGCCTCCTATTCTTACTAGGTAAACATGATCAAATTGAAAGAAACGTCACTGACATTGTGGTTGTGCATTTTCAATTTATATATTTTTTAAGATTGTTAACATTATGAACATGTAGCATGGAATCATCAATTTTGCATTTTTTTGTTACAAGATACATTGGATCCAATCTTGTCAGACCTGTATTTCAACATCAATCTCCTCCAAAGTATGTCAAAATTTTCCGAAACTTTCAATTTAGGCATGATATTATCTCCAAATTTTCAGTCAACTGTGTTGCTGTGAGTGATGATTTGATGGGTTATATGTCTCATATGTTATTTTCCTTTCAATTCTTTTTTGGTGATGGAATATACATTAGACAACAATTAGGGAAAGCGAGGCACCAACTGAAAAATGTTTCTATTCACAAACTCCTTGGGGTATTTGGGGGACTAATCCTTGAGTAGGTCTTATAATAATTTTATTGTTTATTTTTAAGATGATTCATATCTTAGCATTTATAATTTTTTACAATGATACAGTTTCTAAACAAACTTCATAATAATTGTTTGAGAATATCTCCAAAGCTCCACAGAAATTCATTTTGTGGCCCATTTTTCACAACTCTATTTCTGTCTTCTACTTTGTTCAGTTCATTCTAGAATAATCTCCATTTAACTACACATTTTAATAATAGGTTGACATTATTTTCCAAATTCCACAAACTATGATTCACATAGATGTTGATAAATTTTTGAACTAAACATTTTAGTAATTGGTTGACATTATTTACAAAATTCTATAAAATGGGATTCATATTAGATGTCGTCATTCGAAATTATATGTGAATATTAATTATTAATAATTTGATTATGCATTGATTTACATGGAAACCAAAAAACATGGTTCTTCTTTAATACTTTTAAAACTGCATGTTTCCTGGGGAGGGGGGAAGTTCAAAGGAGTTCATGTTACAACACAAATGCACATAACGTGCAGACTTGATGGATCGGATCCAGTGAGTATCAATGGGTCTATTGCTGTAAGTGCAATAGATTGAAAACCCACCATATGATGCATTTTAATGAAGGTGGGGTCAGAAGACCTATAAGTCACTAAGTGAATCGACAATGAGAGGTCTAATTATTAGTAGTTAGGAGCAAATTCAGAATTCTACACATATATTAAAAACAAAGACCTAAGGTAAACACATACCTACATAACAAAATTTGGGAGATTTGGTGACTTATAATCTATTTTGGAACCTAACTAATTTCCTACTATCAAAAATGTCACAGCTTAAAAGAAAATTAATTTGTGTCATGCAATCACAATTAATACATAATTAAATGACATCTTTTGTCTTTTTTCTCTACCAAGATTATTGTAACATGTTGATAACAGAGCATCTCATGGATGAAATCTCCACTACATATCTAAACATATTCAACTTCCATTCAAAAACTTGAAAATCAACATGTCTGAGCAAAATTTGTTTATTAAAACTCCTATAGACTTCCTTCTAAGGAAGCTTATGCAAACAATAAGAGGAGCTCAGAGAAGCAACATAAAGTATTCTGGTATTAAATTATGTGCAGATTTTATTAGTCAAAAATTTATAATTTCAATGATTAGAAACATTGTATAGTTTATTTAAGAGTCCTATTAGGACTTTGCTAACCAAGATACACTAGAACTAGGCTCAAGAGTATGCATATCTAAGAGAGCAAACCTGATCATGAATAATAAAATTGATAGGGAAGAAACATGGACTTGGGTTGTAGGGTTCTAAGTGTTGGTGAACATTGGGGAATTAGCATTACAGCCAGCACCTTGGGAGAGTGGGGAGATGGTTTTTCATATACCAGGTCATATTGTCAAGGGGTATCAAGAACTTATAGATGCCTGAACAATCTTTGAAGAAAGAAATGATAAAGCTTATGCTAAACCACAAAGAAAGAAAAGATAAAACTTATGCCTAAACCGTTAATTCTAAGACAGTAGGGAAGTCATACAATGATAAAAAAAAAGAAAGCAATGAAGCATTAAGCAATCAGTCCATCTGCTCAATCAACAACAAAAACGAAGGATTGTGTAAATATTATTTTCACAATGTTTATATTATAAATTAGAGTCTATGGAATCAACGACGTCACTTATTTTGAGGGACATTAGTTAGTGCTTTTTTTGGGGGGGGGAGGGAAGGAACCATGAAAACAAGGTGCGGGTTTAAGAAAATTAAAATAAATTAATATATATGTCAGTTCGAGTTCATAAATTTGAGACAACCATATAATTTGCATGATTTTGGGACTAAATTTTAAAATATTGACAAGTTTTCTTATTTTCTTGGACCATTCTGTTCTCCCATTTGTGTCTAATTACAAAATACTCAAATCATTTATTGTAGCATAAAATACTCAAATCATTTATTTTACCTTATGGCTTACATATATTAATTATCCACAAAGGTGGACCATGGGCTTGGACCACATGCACTTAATTTAGTCGCTTCTCCATTACAATTGCTTCTGTAGTACTTGACATTCGACAATAACATAATTCTTTCTATTTATGTTTAAACCTTATATAGTTTTTTTTGGGGGGGGGGAGAAGGGGTCAGCGTTATAGAGTAATGTGATGGTGGAGAATCATGTGAATGTTCGACATTTTTGATTTCACTTTTATGTTATTTCAGATTATAAATATGTTTTGAGATGGTACACCGGGTGTTCATGATTGGATACCAAATGTTCTAATTTGATATTTGGTAGGTCTCAAATTTACGTTTACTTTTTGCCTTTTTGGTAATTAATTTAGCTTGAAAAAAAAATGGAAAGAAACAAAAGGAAAGTCTTAATGGTGTCTGTTGCGTCGGGCTAATGCTTTGACTATGTAGGAGATGCTAGAGATTTAGTCGGCAAGGCATGATTTGGATGTACTTTAAGAAGTTTCATATTATAAATTAAGGGTGTTGTCTAGCCATAGGGATTCACAGCAAAATTTCGAGGGCGTTGAACAGGTGATTAGCGCGAGCTGTGTGGTGGTGATTACTGGTGCTGACGTTAGGCTATGTGTGATTCAGTCTATAATTTGGGTTGAAGTCATTGTCATCATTATTAATTGGTAGAATATTATTTCTATCGGTGTTGATGGAGTAGGCGGAGATGTCGAACCATGTAAATTTAGTATCTATTATTTTTTTATACTCTCATTTTTGAACATATTTTTGTATGAATCAGGCTAGGCTATGTGTGATTGCGTCCACAAGTATATGGATAAGTGTTTATATTTTAATTATCTTATCATAAAATTTCCTTACTTCTTTACCATTGTTTTGAGGGAGGGTGATTACCTCCCGCTATGACAGTATGGATTGTTATATGTTAATAATTCAAATTTTGGAAATTTTGAAAACTAATAATCCAACAACGCTATGAATTTTCTAGATATTTATTTCCAGTCGTGTAGAGAGTAGATTGTATTTTTAAATTATGTGAACTTTTAAATGCTTTTAGTTGACTTCAAATTTATGTATTTGTATTTTTAGGCCCAATATCATTTGAATTTGCCTAAAAAATGCAATATAAAATGACCCTAGATTATTCAAAGGTTCAAAACCCTAACTCCTTTTGAAGTTTGGATTATATACGAAGTCATGCGGTTTTTCTAAGTCATACTATTATCATACTATTTCTATCATACTATTGTAGATCTTTTTCTAAGTCATGTGATTTTTAATTGTTAATTCCAATGGTTATATAAGAAGTTGCTATCCACATATATTTTTCATTGATTATTCTATCATCTTTTCTAAATTATAATATTAACTATGTCTACAATAGCTATCGGTTCATTACTTGCATAGTATATATCACGAAATGTCTATTTTAATGTGCACGTGCATAGCACGGGTCCAAACTAGTTAAAAAGAATGCAATTGTGGTGAGGAGGATGCACAATAATCAAATCTTCAATAACAAGGATGAATCCCATGCTTCGCACGAATTTTTCTTAATATTTATTTAATAATAATAAATATAAATAGTTTAATGTTACTGATATCTAAAACATACGATATACACAAAATTATTGAAAGAAATAAAACTTTAAAATAAATATCAATGAAATTACGATAATTAATTAATTCAAATATTAGTTTTTCACATAGTATTTTTAATATTGTTGGTTCATAATTTAAATATCAAATTCTACATAAATTCTAAGAAAATAGTAATATAAGAATGAACCTATAATATATATGTAGTTGTTTTACATCAAAGAATGAATTTATGACTTTCATTTTGCTCATGTAACTCATGTACATGTATTACCTTAAAAATATGCATAATAATTTATGAAATTATAATATGTTGTAAAAAAACTTGCTAATCAAATTTTTTTATTATCATTTCACTTGCTTTTATTTTTTAATAAATATTATTTTTTTCATTTATGAAAATTTTACTCTTTATTGGGATAATTTGAAATAATTAAGCGCAAGCATTTTGTTTTGGAGAGTTATTTGAATTTTCTAGTAATCAATAGTTGATGATGTTTTAAATAGTAATTGCATTGTCTTAAAATACACACTTTGCATAGTCAAATTGAGTTGATTAACGTCAAAGTGAGTGTACTGATTTGTAGATAATTTTTAAATGGTACATTAAATTATTATTAATTTTTTATTTTATTGTTTGTTAACTAATGTTTATTATTGTTGAATAATTGCATAAAAGATTAATACTTTTATTATTTTACTTCGTCAGATATATAATAAACCCATTTTTTACTTCTAAAACTCTACAGTAAAGGGCCTGTTCTATTTCGCATTTTAGATAGATAGATAGATGTAAGGAGCTGTAAGAAAATGTAAGAACTGTAAGGAGATGTAAGGAGCTGTAAGGAACTGTAAGGATGGATGTAAGGAGTTATTGAATTGTTGAAGAGTTGTATAGTATAATTTATTTTATAATGAACATTTTGGATGAAAAATAATAATATTAAAATAATATACTTATTAAAAATAAATAATTAATTAAGTTAATTACACAACAATAAAATATATTAATCCCCATAAATTTGGTGAATAAAATTTCATCCAAGATTTTTTATATGAACATTAGTTTAATTGAATAAGCAAAGTATAACAAAAAAAAAAAAACCTTTTTTGACAAAATTAAATACAACTCTTCAAATAAATTTCTATTTTAAGTAAATAATTTTAAATATAAATAAATGTATGGTCATCTATAATAATATATATTTCATGTCGAAATTCAAATATAATTTACGTTGTTATATTATGTTTTTATGTTTATGTAAATG
Organism: Carnegiea gigantea; assembly: GCA_029747015.1. Lineage (NCBI taxonomy): Eukaryota > Viridiplantae > Streptophyta > Magnoliopsida > Caryophyllales > Cactaceae > Carnegiea > Carnegiea gigantea. The sequence goes on from JAKOGI010002265.1 coordinate 64,033, forward strand.
TTGTGTTCATAAGATATTTATAAATTTTGTATATTAGTAGCATCATTAAAAAAATATACATATTTCTGTAACTAAAATAAATGAGTGTTATAAAAAATCTATGAGATGTAAGAAGATGTATGAAGATATAAGAAGATGTAAGGAGATGTAAGAAGATGTAAGAAGATGTAAGGATTATGTTAAGGATGTAAGGAGTTGTAAGGAGATGTAAGAAACTGTAAGGAGATGTAAGCTCTAAACTAAATCCTGAAAAATACGAAATAGAACAGGGCCCTGTAGTTATTACTATTTATAAACTAAATTCAATAAGAAAATTGTGTACAAAATAGAGCAATTCAACCTCTCTAATTTATATGTGCAATATATCTACCCTACAATACAACAAAGAGTGTGGTGTTTCATTATCTCACTTATTTATTAAGGTTACGAGTATATTAGGTCTTAGATTCGATTTTTCCTCCCCTCATACTGTCTTTGTAGCTCATTTAAACCCCCCCAAAAAAAATATCTCACTTATTTAAAAATTTTCTTCTATAAATATTAGATTACTCAAAAATTATAAGCTGTACAGACGCATAATATGTTAACCATGGAATATAATAAATCTTAAAAACAGCTCCACATTATGGTTAAACATGTTTTGAGTATTTTGATGCTATATTTAAAACAAATAAGTTTTATCGATAATTAAAATTTTTCAAAAGTAAAAACTTTTAGTATGGAAATCCAAAAGGGTGAGAATAATAAAAAATGACAAAAATAAACGATCATATATTACAAGGCAAATAGTTTTAAAAATATGGCACGAAAATTTTAAAAGAGTGAGTCCAATAAAAATAAAAAAGAATGAGAGATTACAAACTAATAATGGAGGGAATACATACTGATATTTGATATTTAAATTTTTAATTTGTGATACTGTACATGATGGGACCTCTTCGGATGGAGTAAAAAGGGCCCTCAACCAATCTCTTACTCAATACTCAAGATATAAAGCTATAAACATATAGATTGTCAACCAAATATCTCTCGAAGAAATTATATTTTCTAATACTATAATATGTAAACATATAGAAATGCTGTGTGGCTTGCTCTTTTAAAGGGTCATTGCAAAAAATACTTCTTTGCATAAGTTTCACGACTTAAAAGCCAAACAATCAATATTTGTTTCAAAATCATAAAGCATTGACGAAGGCATTAAGATAGTAAGTGTAACTCATACGTTTTAGAAGTTATTACGGTCAAACCAATTTTAAAAGCTCTAGCAGAACTAAAAGCTTCAAATAAAATGTCAAAGAAAATAGTAAAATATTAAAATATTTTTAATTTTAAATCACAAATAATAAGTACAGATATTGAATTAAAAAAATCAACCAATAAAGCTTTGCCAGCTCAACATAAAATTTCACTTAAAAATATCACCCATTGATCTCACTCTTGCTATGCCCACCTGATAAAATTGCACCAAAAAGAAAAATCTTATCTTACTCCTTAATTTTAAGTTTCAGCAATTTCTACTAATAGAAAAATAGAAGAAAGTTAGGTATGAATATGATTTTTTAAAATAAGAAAATCAACATTTTCGTGCATATAAATGCATGCAATAATGAGTACTTTTAATATGGAAAAAAATCACCAATAAGTTTTATTAGTAAATGAAAGACAAAGTAAACCAATAATAACTCGTCACCTCACCTTTCAACACCACATAAACTATCCACATGTCAATCTCATATGTTATCACTCAATTTTATATATAATTATATAGATATAGATACTAATCTTAAGCCCCTACGATGCAGGGGCTGTTGAGATGCTTGTCTAGTATTTGCATTTGTGATAGATTATTAATTCATCACTTGTCTATTTGAACCTATACTTAGAACAAAAAATTGGCATTATTGATAATTGATTTTTTTAAATTAAAACTCTTAGCAATGAAATCAAAATCCAATACAATCCAATACCCTAAAAATCTCGTTACTAGTCAGAGTGTGAGGGAGTTTGATGTAGTAGTATTACCCCTAAATTGCAAAATTACAGAAAGACTGATTTCGATTGACCCTAGATTTAAAAATCGTAAACTACCTACTGTATACTCCACATAAATGGAGTAGAGAAACTTTAGAGAGATATACTTTTTTTCCATTTTTAGTGTTTTTACCCTTTTGGTTTGAAATCCAAAAGGGCAAAAATGAAAAAAGATGAGATTATTAAGTAATAATAGAGACGATAAAGCCTAATACGGCCATTATCCAATTTTAATGTGTGATAATATTTGATTATATCTCAAATGTCATATTTATTATAGTAATGCATCTATAAACTTCAAATAACACCCATAATTACATAAACAATATGATAATTTAAACAAATATATACTACAATTTTATGATTGTGCAAAATGAGAGAAAGCGATGATAGTAGAATAAGAGTGAAGTTTTGAGATAGTTTATGTTATACTAAATTGGGTATTTTTCTAATCAAAGAAATGCTCTATCACACTTGTTGAAATTTGATCCTCCCTAATTATATACAATTCATAAATACTTTGAATTTAAATAAAATTTAAAGGAATTCTAATCTAAAAACTTAACTTGAACAATACTCATAGTAATGTGCAAATAAATTATTTTCAAAAAAATATATGTAAAGGAATGAGTCCAAATAACATTCACTTCATGAGCAACACCCAACTTTATGAAAACAATATGCCCAAATATTTGAGAAATTTTAAGCAACTTGCTATCAATATTTTTGAAAATAATAGAGGGCATGAGGTTCAATGGGTAAGAAAATACACTCTTGGTTTGAAAATGGTTGAAATATTAAAAATAACTTTTTTAAGAATATAGTAAATTACATTTGTATTTTCAAGTTGATATTGCTTTCGTGAGAAAGGGAACGGGCAATGTATGTTTAAGTTACAAATTAAATTCAACACTAAATTAGCTATAAATCGCACTAATGTCTAAGAAACTTTTAAAACTTCATTTAACCAATTAGTATTCAATATTAAACACATAAATTTTTCATTCATCATGCTATGTATTACTTAGTCAGCATGCCATATGCCGCTTTAGCATGAGTTCACTCATTTTTAAGTATAGTTATGTCAAAGCCTATATTATACACCCGAGTCTATGTACTCCTATATAATACATAAGCAATTATTGTAATGCCCACCCCTCTCCCGGGCCACAGACAGTTAGCAAGAACGGCTCCAAAGATCGTCGACTAGCCCCACAAATTGCCACAAGCCTTTCCCACGTATTTTGTCCTCACTCACAAGCTGGTTGGAAAACTTCCCAGGAGGTCACCCATCATAAGATTTCTCCACAGCAAACACGTTTAACTATGGAGTTCTTATGAATGGGCTCCCCAAAAAGAAAAGTGCACCTTTGGTGATATAGGTAGTCACATCAAATCCTTTAAACCATACACAGGGTGTTACAATCAACGCACTTGAAGCGCACAACGTTCTCGTTGTGCCTCACTAACCGACCGACTTATGAGTCCTCTCGACCGACGGTCCACACCCAGTATCTTTGCCCCGCTAGGTGACTGGTCATGGGCTCTCAATTCGGTGGCGCACCTCACGGTTGAGGTCCGATTTGATACCATCTATAAGGCCCCCTTAGGGTGATCCTTTTGTTTTGGACAATCTATTTGAGCCCGATACTTTACCAACTAGTCCATTCCCAAGATGACTCCAAAGTTAGTTAACTCAAACTTATATAGATCGGCCAGAAACCCATGTTCATATATTCGAATAGGACAATCCTCACATAACTCCACACATTTCACAGTCTTCCCATCAAGGAGAATCACAGATAGTTGAGAGGGTCTACGGGTTGGAACTAACCCTAGTGTCTCAACTAGCTTAACGAAAATAAAAGAGTACATAGCTCTCGAATCAAATAAAACATCTACTGGTTGAGCTTGGATAGTAAATGTACCCGTTACCATGTTCGAATCATCCTCTACTTCCTCCTTGCGTATAACATAAACCTTGCCCTCGGTGTTTCGCGGTGGTTGATTGGGGAGTCTAGCTTGGTTCTGCTGGGGTGCTCGGGCTTAATGATTTGGGTTGGCTGTCTACCCACCCTTATTCTGGTAGTGCTACTGGGGCTTCTATCCCCTATAACCCTGACCGGTAGGAGGTGGGGGATGCGAACAATCCCATATCTGATGTTGAGGACTCTCGCAGCTGTAGCATCTCTTAACCGAGCGGCATTCCCGAGCGTAATGTCCCGACTTGCCACAAGCATTGCAGGTCACCCTAAGCCAATTATTAGGGTGCTGGCCTCCACATGCATTGTTGTTACGGTAGTGGTTTCTGGGAGGCCTCTTATACGAACCTTGAGTGTGAAAGTTCTCTCGCTGATCTTCCTTTCTCTTGATTGCGCTTTGTTCACTGAAATAGTTGTTCCTTTCCTTCATTGCCCTTCCCACATTCACCGCGGTGTCATACAGGTCCATGTCAGAGGTGTACTGACGCACGGACATCCTCTTCTTGATATTAGGGTTGAGGCCGACTTCGAAACGGTTCATCTTTACCTTCTCATCAGTTATAAAGGTCGGGTCAAAGCCGAAGAGCTCAATGAATTTGGAGACATACTCCAGCACGCTCATTCCCCATTGTTGCAGTTGCATAAACTCGTTCTTCTTTGCTTTCTGAAGGGACACAGGATAAACGTGGTCCTTGATTAACTTAGTGAACCTCTTCCAGCCGAACCCAGGCTCGTGCTGCCTCTCTCACACAGTGGTCTACCATAGGTCGGCCTTGTCCTTAAGATAGAATACTGCAAAGCCTACTTTCTACTCTTCAGGGCATTGGAGAGCATTGAATAACTTCTCCATACCCCGAATCCAACCCTCAAAAGTTAGATCAACGGATTGTGACTAGCGAACCTCTTAAACATGTAAGAGTTGTCATCTTCAATCTTTTTCTCCTTACCCTTCATCAGTTTCCGCAGGTGCTCGTTCTATCACTGCAGCTGCTCCCCTTGTTTTTGCAGTAGCTCAATAGTAGGAGATTGGTAAGATACTGGAAGGGGTCAGGGCTTTACAATTATAGATTAAAATATAAAATATATGACAAATACACCCCAAAAAAATATATAAAGATAGATATGGGAGCACATGCTCACGGATGTATATAATAATTTGCCTAATTATATAGATATGATATGATTTTTTGAGCTAAAAGCAAAAAATAAATAAACCCCCCCTGTTGGATTCAATATGACATTGAATTGGTCAAATTTTGAGAGAATAGTTCAATGATAACTGTGTGGAGGTGTATTTGACATTCAACACATTAATGTGAATCTAATAAATGTTGTTGATGAGGGTCTTATTATCTAAGCGAACACACATACACACACATATATATATATATATGTGTGTGTGTGTATGTGTGTGTACACACACATGCACACCCACACATATACATGCACACTAATTTGTATTTGTGCATTCACATGGGTGCCTCATTTATACATAAACATATAAATATATATCCACTTTAAGTATTAATGTATCACACATACTTACCGTTGTGGTAAGGAAATGGTGTATTCACTATAAAATCGATTAGTTTAAGCATCTTTTTTACTATTTTTCCACAATAGAAAATAAGAAATGATGTCGTTCATAAAATGTTAGGTTGACCTGAAATTTGCAAAATTGAAATACACCAGGCTCGTATTTTATTCGAACCTAAACATACACGACTCGTATTTACCCAAAATCGAAATGCACATGATCCTTATTTTACCTACCTGCCCGAATTAACATGTCTAACTGCAAGTTCCAAACCTGGAGTCCCTCCTTGAGAGATCCATGCACCAGTGATGACTGATATAATAAGAAACTAAAAACGAGAATTACGTCGCATTTAAGACGTTTAAGATAACATAGAAACTCATCATCATACACATAAAAACTAAATATTTGTTCTTTGGCTGGTTAAATACTTTAAAGTTCATCATACACAATTTTTCATACAAACAATCTCAGATATACGAGCTGCTGCAATGATGGCGACGAACGCCTTTGCGTAATGGTTGTGATCATGTTTGGTGTCATAACCGAGCCAACTTCTCACATATTTGATAACGTTGAATCACTTGGGGGTACTATCTTGAAAATAGTTGACGCAAAGTGCTTGAAAAAAGTTAGGCTAGCAACCGTTCAATCACGTTGAATTAGCACAAGTCAGGCTTCAAATCACCCAAATCCGGTACTAAGGTTGCCTGACAATGGATTATTTCCTGCAACTGTTGATTTACTATGAGCAAACTCCTAGCATCAGTAAGAACTCGGTTCGATTTAATTAGGGTATAAACTAAATTTCAAAAAAAAAAAAAAAGAACTCCCAAACCAAGTCGATGCAAATAAAGAAACAAAAAATCAAAAGGACCAACTACCCAAGTCATGTTGTTTCCAATTAACCCAAATCCTTGCAAATTACAAATCAATACAGAAAGCAGAACAGAGGTATTCTGCACTCACTTCCAACGAATTCCCACATCAATCCACAACAAACTTACACAACTACACATGCCGACCCCAAAAAAATAAAACCACTGAATAAAACCACTGAATAACCAGAACCCCAAGAAAACTCAAGAAACTAACCACACAAAAGGATCCTAGTGACAGCTAAAACAAGGCAAGAAACACCAAACAAGAATATCGTGACGAGCTCCTTGGGAGACCACTTCCTAACCTCCTCAGTCTCGATCCTCAAACTCTTGGCTCTTCGAAGGGCGTCAACTTCCTTCAAGAGATCAAAGTCTGCCCCTTTCTTTTTCAGCTCATCAACACACTTTCCAAGCATCTTTGCATCCTCCTTTTCTCGTTCTAGAAGCTTCTGGAGGTGGGAGTCGACATCGGTCTTGTATCGGACGGCCCAGATGAGCGCAGTGGAGCAGAGGAGGGAGCAGAGGCGGGAGCAGAGGCAGGGGACCCATGAATTTTTGCAGGATTTTGGGGAGGAGGAGAGAGAGAAGGAGAAGAGGAGGAGGAGAGAGAGAGAGTGGAAAAGGAAGAAGAGGGTGTAAAGATTGGTTATCTCTTTACGAACACCGCCGACTTGGGTCTCTTTGAGGGAGATCTGGATATGGACTAGGTCTTGTTCTTTGAGCCATTGTTTTAGGAGGAGTTTGTGCGTTGGGGTTTCAGCGATTTGGTGAAGTGGGTGCTGGGGTTTTGAGGACATGTTTTTTGAGTATTGATGGGGTGGAGTTGTCATGCTGATCTGACATTTTTTTTTGTTTTTTTGAGTGAGAGAGAGAGAGTAATTGCAGAAACGTGAGAATGGAGGAGAAGAGGGCGACGGATGTTTCTTGTTTGGGTTGGTCGGGAGATTCTCATTAAAAGTTGACGCTAACGTTGAGCATTTTCAGTATAGTTTCAGATTTTAGAACTCTAACGTGCCACGTCATTAAAAGTTTCATAATTTTAAAATTTGTATTTTATCACTTCTTCAACAAATGAAACTCTTTTTTAATTATTCAATAAAAATATTTATTATGAACCCACCTCATAACGCACAACTTATTTTTTTAAATTATTTAAAAATTATAAATTAATTTAAAAAAAGAAAAAACTAAAACAAATAATAAAAAAATCACAAAAAGACAAAAGGGAGAGCAATGGGGGTGGGAACACCTGTGCAAGGCTTCCCGCGTGCCCCACACATTTCCCTTCCACTGCCAGCATTTCCTTGCCTTGCATGTCACATGCAGGCCCCACATGTTGCCTTGCATGTCGCCGCTGCCAGTGCTCTCAGAGGAGTGGGGGGAATGCCTGATCTGTGCAACGGCCATTTGCTTTTTCAAATTGGGTATCAAATTGTTCAGCTGAACGAAAAAACATACCTCGAATTCCAAAAAAAAAAAATAAAAAATACAGAGCTGCTTGATTTTAGTTTGTAATATGATGGATCTAATGAAGAGTTTTTTGGGGGGGGGAGGGGGAGTGTACTTTCATTGGAAATTCATGCGTCAGTCTTAAATTATATTTAACTTATTTTTAAGCAAAGATAATTTAACACATGCTTTGTATTCTGATTTATTCATTTAATTTATTTAAATGGTATAATTATTAAACATGAATGAATAACTATCCATTTGCTAATGAATACCAAAGTTATCAACATAGATTGATTCAAACGGTTTCAAACTTTTTCTCCTGGAGTAAGATCTTGGGTTTAATCTCATGAATGTAGAAAATTTATCATAAGAGAGCTCTAACTTATATAGATGTACAGTAACTCAAAAAAAAAGGCAACTCGGTGCACAAGCATCCCGCGTTCACGCAGGGTATGGGGAAGGGTCGCACCCCAAGGGTTAAATTGTAGGCAGCTTGATCTGACTTTGTCAGTGGCTGATTCCACGGCTTGAACCCGTGACCTTTTGGTCACACGGAGAGGGACCAGATGTTATAGTTATGAGAAACCTTATCAATATGAAATTTATTTACTATGTAGTTCATAAGAGCATCCACATTCATTTTCTTTTTATTTTAATTTTGAGTCTTAGACGGATTTCACACATTCCACCTCATCAAAATTCAAATTAAGGTATATATAAAACAAAAAAAAAAAAGGTTGTGCATGCGCTACAAAGGGAGGGATTGGTCCCTGCATCTGCGTTTATCACAGAGGTATATGCAATATGGGAATCTACTAATGTGTCTTGGTGCTAACTTTTTTAAAGAGAAACAAAAGGTATTTTCAAGTTAAAGTTGGAGGATTCAAGTTCACCTACAGTATTGGTTCTCCTCATGGTCAGCCTGAGACCTTGCTTTTTCTTACCTGCCATGGGAGGCACTAAATTCTCTCTCCTTAAGACACAAATCATGATGTTGCCATGCAGATGGCCAATATTTCTTATGTTATTATTCCTTTCTCTTTCATTTATTTACATTTTTTAGATATTACCTTGACAATTACAGGATTATTCTGAACTATTTTATTTGTAGATGCAGAGAAGTCAAAAGTTTTTAAATTTAACATATTGAAAATAAAAGGAAGAATTGCACCATAACATTGAGTTCACTGTATATAATATGGTGGATCAATAAGACATAGAGAATTTGCAAACAGTCAATTAAAAAAAGAAAAAAAAAGGCAGAAATTATCTATTATGATGGATCAAGATGAGATAGGAAAAATTTGCTAACAATCAACAAATTAAAAAGGAGGGGGAAAAAAAAAAAAGGCACATCGTGATGTTAATTCTTAGATTAATAGAACCATGACATTATTGCAAATTTTGTCCATCTCACCTTCCCATTCATTTGCATTTGTGAATTAACCAATTGACGAGAAAAAGACCATACTTTGTCTAACAAAGCACATTTTTTACCTTAAAGTCATTCCTTTTAAATTATGTGAAACTATTAAAAAGGTTATAAAACCTGGAACGATGGCCAACCATGCTATCCGTATTTACACACATCTCATATTGACGAACCCAAGTCTTACGCAGCAGTTGACACCTGAACAGTGCTTTTTATGCCTGATAATTGACAGCATAAACACGAACACTAAAGAGCTTGGCACCTTGGAATATGATATACGACAATAGAGGATTAGGAGTTGCTTTATTCTTAAGATGAAGAATTGACAGATTGACATTGGTGTTTGTGGATTATTAATCTCTAGCTAGTATACACATTCCTCTAATGACCATACAACTATGTATCTTCAAGCAAAGAAATCATCGTTTACTTTCCCTACTCCTGTACTTGGATGTACCTTCAAAACAAGCTTCAGACCAACCAAGCCAACTGCATTATCTTCCTGATTATAGTTCTGATCCCCATGGTCTGCCCCGAATCGACATGGAACACTTTCGAAGTGCAAATTGGAACTGCCAGCTTTGCACGAGCTAACATTATACGTGATAAATCATTCCCACTTCAAGGAGGGAAGTGTGAGGTATTCCAAGAGAAACTGCTGGTCTCCGACAGTTCTGCCTTAGGAACCCGTATATGTTAATGGCAAGCTTCTTCAAGAAAAAAGATCCCTTTCGAGGTACCACACATGTATTTCCTATCATGTAAGCCACTCCAACTTGCCGTGCTTCTGTAAGCTTCTTGACTTCTTCCAGCTCTCCAGACTTCATTGATCTTCTCCTACCAAGAGCAAAAGGCCCATTCTCACTTATAGCAGCTACTGCATCTATACCATGATTCAGAAGCGAGAGAGGTGTGCCGAACATTTCATCATTGTGATCCACGCGTTGCAAAAACTCGACAGCCTTGTCCATGATGTGGGATTCGAAGTCATATGAGTCTCTAAGATCCTTGTACCCATACCTGATCATACAAATCATTTGTTAATCATCCCCTCAAGTCAAAAATGAGTCCCAAACTAACCAACAGAGCATCCAAATCAGCTTCAAGTCTATGTCATTTTCCATTCAGGTCATGCTCAGTATGATGCTGGTGTCTCCAACAGGACCAACAGGTTTGGTCATCTAGACTTCAGTTCTATTTGGTCAGCTTACCTTATCTTGGGTTATTTACGATTACGGAAGGTTTCTAGCCAAGCAGGCAATTTTGCAGGATCTAACTTAATATATACAGATTAAATGGTATTTGAGTCTACGTACCTCACTGTGCAACGAAGTATACGAAGTTCCCGCGAACCTACTTGGCTGATGAGGAAACGCTCATTAGCCGGAACTCTCGGGACTAGTAATGTCTCAAGAGTTACGAAGATGACAACTTGATGGAAAGCAGGGAAGTTGGTAACAAAATGAGCAAACATTGGCGGGACACCAGAGGGAACATTTGAGTATACTAGACCAATTCCAGGAACCCTCTGGATTCCAAGGCTTGGACCAAGTGTCAAAAATCTATCCAAGCCCACCTTGTTCTGTTGTTCAAAGGATAGTTTCTCGATGGTGCCATACTTCCATATTGACATCAAACATAGTATCACAAGAGAAGAAACTAAGGGGACCCAACCTCCTCGATGTACTTTGGCAAGACAAGCAGACAGATAGAGCAGCTCAACTGATCCAAACATCACCACAAAAATTAACGCCACAAGTACATTTCTTTTCCACACGGTGGTGATGATAAGAAACATCAGGCAGGTTGTAACAAACATTACACAAACAACAGCAAGACCTGCAAAGAATGACACCAGAATCCTCATACCCTGGTTCATAGACAAATAAGATACAAAACCAACCCAAAATTATTTTGCTACACTAATATCATATGATCTGATTGGACCTGTAATTCTTAGCAGATCCCCAAAATTTTGAAACAGAGGGCTGACTTAGACCAGGGAAGTAGTTCAAAGCCATGAGATGTAAAGGGCATACCAGCTATTGTCAAACTAGAAAGTCTAAAATTACACAGATGTTTTAACAATGCTTAGCACTTCTGTGACACTTCAACAAATAGCTACTTTTCCAATAGATGCAATCAAACAAAAAATAGACCAGTAAACTTCATCTACAGAAAGAGAAGAGACAGAAACATACCATAAGCATTGCCTATACTGTCAGTGTCCCTAAAACCCAAGACGACTGCAAGACACAAGACCATCAATGCCCAATTGACTTCCGGAATGTAAATCCGCCCATGTATTTCATCAGATGTGTGCACTATTTTCACACGTGGAAAACACTTTAGAGCCCTGCACTGAGTTATGATTGAGAAAGTTGCAGAGATTACTGCTTGACTGGCCACAACAGTTGCAAGAGTAGCAATGATTAAAAAAGGCCAAAAAAAGGGCTCTGCACATATTAAAGATATATATGAGTACTTTAAATAGATAGTAACAGCATATAGAATAATGAGATGTGGCACATTTGACCACACATATTGCCAGAAAGTGAAGTACATAAAAATTGACACAAACGACCCAACAATGTCACAGAAAATCACAACAAAACTTCTCCAAAAGAGCTACCACAATCCCTCGCACTGTAAGAACACTACTTAGAAAAGACATATAGCCACGCACATTGCTGCGAGGTGTCATGAAATCAATTTTAAAACCCTCACATTTTTAACATAATTTTCCCCTCCTCAGATCAAACTTCAATACTAAATTTCCCCAAATCCGGTGACATTTCAAATCAGAAGCATAATTCCGCTGATTTGCCCTGTTTTTTTGGGTTTAAAAGATCAACCTGGTGCTATTCAAAAGTAGTTGTTAGAAAAAAAAGAAGGGTTCCTAATTAAAACGAGAATAATATATACACAAAAGAAGGAAATTTTCATATTTCAAATAAATATCATAAGGCTAAAGAATTAATTTTCAATTAAGACACCAGAGAAACAAGAAAACAGCCTTTTTAAAAATAAGAAAAACACATTGAAGGCTGAAAACATTAAGTTTTTTTTCATCCCTGGCCAGAAGGATAAAAACAACAACAACAACAATGTAGTAACCATGACAATAACAAAAACAACGACAATAACAATAACACTAACAATAACAACAACAGCAGCAGCAGCAGTACTAATAATAATAATAACAACAATAATAATAACAATAATAGTTATAGTAGTAGTAGTAGTAGTTGTTGTAGTAGTAGTAGTAGTAGTAGTAGTAGTAATAACAACAAGTGAGAAGCTAATCTTCTTCAGTTAAAATAAGCAAATCGAAGAAAAGAAAAACTTCAAAGATAGAAAGCAGAAGAGTACAATAAGAAATAAGGGGAAAATAATCCTAACCCTTGACTCTTTGATGAAGGGCTAAGGTCTAAGAACGTTGATTTTGAGACACGGAAACAGTCCCCCCCCCCCCCCCCGAAAAAAGAAAAAACCGATACAACACATATAATGGACATTCATGGTCAAAAAAACAATATCCACGTAATTTCTTGCATGTTTATAGTTATCCAATAGATTTAAGCCTCGGAGAGGATTGCGTTTGGATGGAAACAATAACAAATTGCTCATAGTATGTGTGCCTGATGATTGCCAATAACAAAACCCAATTTATTTGTGACGTTTGTGTATTTACCCTGCGTTTGAGAGTGTCTAAAGCGTGTACAAAAGTGTCATACATAAAGTTGTGTGGTATTTGTGCTTCTTTGGCTAAGGTCAATCCAACTAGCCTAGACCCCCTACCCCACCCATCTCTGCCTCTACACTATTCCTCAAGCCCCTACCAAAACGCCACCCCTCCAGACACCGTCATTCGAACACAGGTGGCCTTTGCATCAATCTCCAGGATGACACACCCCAGAGATTTGCTGTCAGGTCATAGCACTAGAACATCAATTACCTACCTCCAACCTATGCACTTATTGATGGAACTTGCCAGTTCTGGTGTTCAGTCGTGACTCGTGAAAGACTGCTGAGGAGGGATAGACAATGAGGTCAGGCTAGGGGAGTAGGGTTCCAACAGTCGAGATTGTTTTTCATTGTTTCATTTCCTCTAATTTTATAGGATTTTTCATTTTAAAAATTTAATCCTTTTATTCCGTAAAGAAATTTAATTTATCTCCAATTTTTCATATTCTTCTGTTCTTAAGTTAGTATGATCCTCTCCTTTTTCATTATCTTTCTAATAATAACAAGCAATTCCAATTTTGTTATTTAGAAAGGCTTATCTAATACTAGGGACAGCATTGTACGAAGATTTCACCCCCCCCCCCAAAAAAAAAAAAAAAAACCATAAACATCATATCATCAGTTTCACCAGGTCAGGGATTAAAATGATCACATATACGGAGAGGCAAACATTATTTCAAAAGAACAGAGTTTCTAGAATGATTTCGTGATACCTAAGTGGATATGTTTTAACTTGAAATGCAAACCGAAGTGGGCTTTGGGAAGACTGCTGATGTATGCAGCCTTCTCACAAACCTGTACACGGGCATTTTCTGAAAGACCCACAATATGTACACATTGGAAAGGTAAGAACTGTAACATCCACTGGTTCAGTCAATTGGTCCGGCACTCCAACCCACCACCGAGCCCCTAAAGCAAACCCACCACCCAATCATGCAATAAGGCTGACAACTAGATGAATGTGCCTTCCAATCCCCAAAAAGAGAGGTCTGAGAGGCTGGGAGTTGAAATCCAAACCTAGGCCATAGAAGTACTGAGAGGCAATCAGTACCTCGGACAAATTAGTCAAACGAATAACAATACCAAAGTAAGCAATGTATGTCCAAACTAGAAAGTTCGTGTAAGAAGCAATAAACACCCATGGAATTCATACCAGGGATCGCCTTGTAAAAACTATTCTGAAGATCCTCTCTATGCTTAGAGAGATAAGCAGCTTCACCCATATAAGCAAGAAGTAAGCAGGGATACACAAACCCTGCAAATGCCATCTGGAAGAGAAAAAATAAAAAAGATAGCCTTATTAACAATATAGACAAAGACTTCGGTAATGGTTGGCCAGAGGATGAGAGTAGGCTCGCATGAAATGGGGGAAAACCACGAACTCCCTTACCTCTGACCAACCATGAACTCTTCCCATCACATAAGGCCTGATAAGAAAGATGCCAGAGGTATTAGATTACCCTCAAAGAACACTGAGAGAAATGACCAAGATCAGCAAACATTGCTTCAGCACCTGACAAAAACAATGACAGGAATGTGAACAGTCAGCCATGGATTAACCAGTCAATTCTCTTATGTTTTCTCTTTACCATGTATCCTTTTTGTAGGATATTGGTGCAATCATTCAATGATACCTGTAATAGATAGTACAACACCACCAAGTGAACTCCAACCTGCTTTTCCAGTTATCCGGAAGAAATCGTAGATGTAATAGGGCGAAACTGCTCGGATAACCCGAGGATTCCAATGAACTACATTGTACAACCCTACCCCAGCAAGACAAAGAAGCCAAGCCACCAGAATAGGAGCAAAGAGAAACCCAACACTTCTCGTCCCATAATGCTGAAGAGAGAAAAGGATCATCAAGATTACACAGGCCGTAGAGACGGTATAATCTGGGCCACCACAAAATATAATGAAGCACTTCAGAATGTCATATAGAGGTAGCCAGCAGTACAAACTCAAAAGAACTTTAGAATATATGAATAGTATATTAAAAAGAAAGTTGATGTTTACAGCAGTTAACACTTATTCATCCTGTCAATTTATCTGCAGAGGTCACAGAGCTTGACTTGAAACTGATAAGAAATTCAAAGCAAACAGGAATTGCTTACACTCATTCAAATGTGGCACTTTAATTTTAAGGCCAGAAACCGCAGATAGGACTGCAAAATAACAAAAGGAGTTAGACTCCAGCATTTTCTATAACTTTTTAGAGAATTCATAGACCAACAAAAAGGGGGGGGGGGTTCTCTGATGCAAAGCTTACCAGACATTGTAGGAGTGAGGATCCCATCGCCAAGTACCATGCTTGTGCCCAGAAGAACAACTAGAAGCAAAACAACCCGTGAACTCTGATGTTTTTCAAAGAAAGCTTTGATAGCCAAGCTGATCTTGTTCTCTCTGCTAGATGTAACATCATCATAAAAAGATCCATGTGGATGTCCCGCTTGGAATGTGTGCAACAAACCCATATTAGAATGCCGACACAGCAACGAATACAATGCAAAAGTTCCACCTGCACAGTGTCCCGAACTGTTAGATTCAAGAGACGATAGTCATCCACCTTTAAGAACCAAACAACTTACATAGATGCTTTATTCACTTTCAGCACCTTCTCCTTTGTCATCAGCTGATAAAACAAATATGACGTACTTGCAAAGAGAGATCAAAGTCAACGTCCAGATTATCAAGGAAAGCACACCAAGAATTTCATGATCTTCCTCAAACAGTCGCAAACGTCCTGAGAAAGTGCTCTTGTACACATAAATCGGGGATGTGCTTAGATCACCGTAGACAACGCCCAAACTTTGATAAGCTAGACATAGTGTGCTCTTATAATACTCCTGCAAATAGTGCACACAGGCATGGCTCAATTCTAATATCTTCTTTTCTACAACTACAAAGTGAGACTTAACAGTTAGGGAAAATACCACCGCAATCGAACTTACCATTTTCAGAAATTAAAACCTATGCCAGATCTATGAACCACAGAAAAGTACAGAAAAGACATCTGCTATCTTCGCAAAAGAGCCAGAATACCGACAATCTTATTGGCTTTTGGTTAGATTACATTGTGATAAGGTTATAGAACCCAAGAAATGAGATGCTATATATTTTTCCATGGAGTCTACTGAGGGCATCAGTATGGGGATCTTCACCCAGAATACCAACTTTTAGGAAGATGTCTATGCAATGGTGTCAATTCAAGAGTTTGGCAGTACAGTGACAACAACTTCTTGAAATACATGGCTTGGGGGGGGGGGGGGGAAGGGCTACACAAGCTTGAAAACCTAACGTCCATTTATTTCTCTAGATACACAAGTCATAGACCCTACAATTACAACTTTGTCTTTTCAAGAGAGGGTACGGAACAGCTCTTCTTGATTGTCAAACTTTAGATATTCATAAGCATGAAGACAATTCCTTATAGAAGGGCGCTTTGAAAGGTAAACTTGTCCAACAATTAAAAGGCGGAGAACAACAACATGGTATAAATAACTGAACTTGTAACGTATAAATCATGGGGCTTGTTACAATAATCTGAACTATTCTGAAGTATTAGTTCAGACAACAATATGAACGACAAAAATGCACCAGAAACTGATAATTGCAAATCCGGTCCACTAAAAGCCAAAATTAGATATATTTGATTGAAATTCGCCATTTACGATCAACTGTTTACGACCAATGAACAACTAAACCATAATCTAAAGTATTTCTCGTCAACCATCATAGACGTCATGTAGCATCACAACCAGAAGACAAGTGCTATGTGGCAGACATAACTGTTCTGTCGCCATATCTTCTCCCTCTCTGTACTGATGATGATCTCATCCCCATTAGACAACCACCAAAAGTGTTGTGGCGATTCCCATAGAGCCCCCGCCGTCATCTACTGATCATGAGTTCCTCAGCCACTCAAATTATTTTGTCAACAGTCCAACCCAAATATGTGTCCGATTCATGTATATGGCTAATTTCAAGAATGTTGTGATTTTCTAAGCCAGCTTAAAGTGTCCAACTGATGAATCCTAAACCAAAATCCCATACCCAAGGAAAGACAACAGCCAACCCACCATCCCCCCCCCCCCCCCCCCCCCCAAAAAGAAGCACTTTCTCTCCATGACATCTATTCTCTTTGAAAATGATGAAGTCATAAAGGTCCTCTATGGAAACTTAAATAATTTTTAAATTCTTTATTAGGCCTGGAAGCTAATCTCTCACACATCAGATGAAGCAAAAATGGTGTAATCAAATACTGCAAGGATGTAGGCACTCATACATTGTTCTGTACAATTTAATTCAACTACAAGTATTCTCAAAATTTCAAGATTGCCTGTATACTTCCCTTTCACCAACCAAGTTGAGTTACTAGGAAGTCTCCTATATTTGTGTACACCGCCCAATCTTATCCATCAGCCCATCAATAATGTTATAGTTTTACACCAAGTAATAAAATAAATTAGGCCAAATAAAGATAAAAAGTTTTGGTTCTACTGAATACCTTTATCGTCACTATTTTTTCTTCTACTCGTCATTATTTATAAGAAAAGTAGAAATACAGAAAAATACATTTACAAAAATCTTAAAAGCACAAATACAAACAAATGTACAACATATACCCACATACACATACATAAATACATGCATACATTAATAATGAAGGCTGTGGAAAGGATAAATTCTTGGACATTTTCATAGTTCATATTATTTTGTAAACAAGTCATAAGGGTCTGATTTTTGTAATCGCCCCCTTTTGTACGAGGGTGGCACTGCCTAGGTATCCATCTAATACAAAATTTAGATTATGTACCCAAAAAAATATTTTCTAAACAAGTCGTGATTCAAATTACTATTTTGGAACAAAACCACCATTTATAGTTTTGCACTATTGTGAGTTACGACTCAAATTACTATTTGAAACAACCCAGCATTTGTAGTTTTGTACTATTGTGAGTTACGATTCAATTTACTGTTTTGGAACAAAACCCACCATTTTTAGCTTTGCACTATTGTGAGTTACGACGCAAATTACTGTTTGAAACAAAACCGACCATTTGTAGTTTTGTACTTTTTTGAGTTACGATTCAAATTACTGTTTCGGAACAAACCCACCATCTGTAGTGTTGTACTATTGTGAACCATTACTAGTGATCTTACAAGCATTTCCCATTTTGACATACACGTAGATACAAGAGTTTCGCTCTTAAATGTTGCGTCATGCCAAAAATACCAAATTTCTCAACTTCCGGCCTACTTAACAACCTTTTGAAACAAACTCCCCTATTTTCCACCGCCATTCCATTACCATTCACCGTCGCTTTCAAAATTTGCATGCCACATTGCTCCACCTTAAAGAGGAAAACAAGCCCAAACAATACACTTACAGCGTCCAACATCCCATATCGACACCAAAAATAGAATGCAAACAAGACGAAAACAAACCCATAAAGTAACAATTTCCTTCCACTAATCAACCCACAAACAAGCAACAAAACATTAAGAATTCAGAATATTATAGACTAAGGAACAACCCAAAAGAAGAAAAACAAAAACCCAGAAGCAGGATACTCACTAATCGAGATTGGGCAGCGGCAATATCCATTCCACTTCCAGCTCAAATAGAAAGTTAAACGAAAAGTTCAATTCCTGCAACAATTCACCAAAATTTCCGGTATTATGCTCGAACATGAAATCTCGAAGAGAATCATACCATCGAGAAAACTGAGTTACAATTTTTGTACTAAAATAGGATAATTTTCTTGGCAAAGGGGGAAAAATAGAAGTAGAGTATTTGATACGGGCACACTTCAAACGGTAGTTCTCGAGGGCCACAAACGAAAGAAAAAGTAAAGGCCAGGGTGGAAGAGGAGGGAGAGAACGGGGTGGAAGGAGCGGGGAAGTTTCAAACTCTGTACTGATGACTGTGAGTGAGTGCCGGTGTGTGTCGTAGATGGTCTAGTCTACAAATTTTGAGTAGCTAAAGAAGAAGGATTTGTGGGGCCGTAACGGCAGAACAGCAAATGTATGATATGTATCTTCCTCGTTGTGACACGTTTACGAACGCAATTGACGTGGCCGATGACTAATGGTGGCAGGCAAATTTGATTTCCCTTCTATATGTTCTTATTCTATTAAAAAAATGAAATAGACTAGATTTCGATGATTTCCTGTTTGGTCAACATAATTCGATAAGAACAGCTCCATGGAGGTAGACTTTTTTTAAAAAAAATTTACGAAATAATATTGGTAACAATTCACATTTATAAATATATATAATATTTGTAAAATGGTCAATCATGACATCTAAAAGTTGCAGAGTTCTCCCAAATTATCAATTAGTTATAATTATCATTTTTCTTTTATTTAGAATACAAATTTATATTGACAATATTATCTTTTATACTGGGTTATTTAAATGAATTAAGAGTTGTAATCTTCCATTTAATATATAACAAAATTTACTGGTTGCAGAGAGATTTGACAAAGTGAATTCTCTTCGAATCACATGAACTTATGTAGGATATAATATCACTAATTCTAACGTCAATCCTCTTCGTACTTCCCAGACCTATCAAAGCTACCTACGCCATAGTTGTTTTCTTCTCTATCCCTGGTAGAGAATTGAACTAGCCAAAACCAAGTTTCTTTTGATATCAATGACCCCTCCTCACCAAAATTTTTAAGTGATATATACCATGCTTATTAATTATTAATTAGCTTGTTAGTCTCAATGAAGACATATGGGAATTAATCAAGGTTTGTGATCAACGCCATAAAATTTAAAAACGAACTCGATGAAGGCAATGGAGACTTCAAACTGCAAATCATTGTCCCAGATGTTCAACCCTAAGAGAGTCACAACTAATGGTTATAGCTTGGTTGTACAACACCGTTGACAAGAATTTACATGAATCTTTTTTTTCTTACAACAATTTGGCTTAATCCAGAGAAGTGATATTCACAAGCAAATTATCCTAGAATGCATCAACTTAAAAGGGAGATAACAATAATGAATCAAGAGACTCTGTCTATAAAGCAATACTTCACAAGATTGAGAGAACTTTGGGAAAAAGTAGCTACATACCAAGTTATAATGTAACTAAAAGTGTGGAGTGACGAAAGACATCACCATCATCTTGAACAAGAGAAAGTAATCCATTCTTGTCAGGCATTGAAAAAGATAAATTCATTCAATCCAACAACTTGACGTTTAAACCACTGCTAAACATGACATATGCCACCATGGTGGACAAGGAATGCCAATTGCAATATACTTAAGCAATTAAGGCAAAACCTCTCATGATGGTTGTGGCACTAAAGGCAAATCCGCATTTTTGAAGCTAAGAGAGGGCGGAGCTCAACCCAAGTGTGGGCACTTCCCAAAAAATTGGACTTGACAAAAGCCAATATTTTGAGCTATCAGGGTATCCATCTAACTAACAGAACAGATGTGAAAATCAGAACTCATTCAATTGAAATCGAGGTACTGTTGCCAACAACAACTCACTTACAGCATCGACAAAGCGAAATTGTGATGTGCTGGGTAATGGGTCTCAAGGAGGTTCACCAAATGACACACATGAAAGGAGCGATTCTTTTAGTGATGCTCACAGAGAAGGGATGGAAGGAGACAGTTAGAAGAACATTGCATATGTGAAGCAAGGTAGCAAGGGGCAACTCATTAAATGTACTTAGTTAGGTAGGATAGTTGTTTAAGGTGATTAAGGAGATACGAAATTAAAAGAATTGTAGAACACGTTTAGTAAGTCCTTTCCTACTTTGCCTATTCAATGGGTATTGGACATTGGAGCATCCCACCACATGACATCCAATATTCATATAATGTATGTAATTAATGATGTGCTCTTCACATAACCTTGCCTATTAGAGAAATTGTCAGGTTAGAGTTGTCAATGTGGCAATTGATCTTGTTTTGAAATAGTTATTATATGTGCTATGTTTTACTTGCAATCTCATATTTGCTCATCAAATGACAAAAGATATAAATTGTGTGGTTACTTATGTAGCCTATGTTTGTCTCATACAGGATCTCATATTGAAGAAACTAAAACGGAGGGGATCATTTAAGGAATGGGATCTATTATTTGCAGAACAAATCGAGCATTTTAGTTTTTGCTATATTGTAGAGTGAAAATTCAACCCCATGGCATCTAGGACTAGGACATTCATCTCTTGCACCATGTCTTTGTCAACTGTTATGTGTGATTTAAAGTTGAGTAAGGAGTTTTATGACAGTTGCTATGTATGTCATAGAGCTAAGCAAACTTATAACACTTTTTCTTTAGGTAGTTATAAAAACACTGCAACCTATTAGGTTAACTAATCATGCTTTGTGAGGGGCATTACTGTACTCCTATATGTGGCTGCCATCATCATTTGTGATTTGTTGGTGACTATAGCCATGCTGTTTGGATTTTCTTATTACGAGATAAAATGTATACTCATGAGGAACTTGTGAGTTTTTTTTCCTTTACAATGAAAACACAGTTTGGGCGAGTGGTTCAATGAAATAGTAGTGATAATGGAACTTAATTTATTGAAAAAAAGTTCCAATATTATTTTATTGAGAATGGAATTATTCATAAGACATCTTGCATTGCTACGCCTCAACAAAATGGTCATGTAGAAAGTAAAAACTACCACTTGTAAAATGTGGCAAAACTAAAATTCTAAGTCTTCTAACCAATCAAGTTTCAAGGTGAATGTGTTTTAAGGGCAACTTATCTAATTAATAGGATCCCTATAAAACCCCTCAAACTCCAAGGCTCTTTATGAGATATTACATGGTGTTCACCCTTGTTATACGCTCTTAGGACAAGTGGTTGCTTATGTTATGATCATGTTCACAATTGAATTTTGGACAAATTTGATGCTAGATCCACCAAATGCATTTTTTTGGATTATCTACACTAGCAAAAAGGTTAGTGGCCTCATGATCTAGAAAACGTGGACATTTTTTTTTCTCAGAATGTTTTATAAGGACATCATTAAGTATGGTGAAGTTACAATTAAGCCTATTTCCTCAATCCGATAAGGAAGCTCACAACAAGTTGCTAGCAACTAGCCTAAATTAGCCTAGTGCCATGAAAAAATAGCAGCTTGTATGTTTGTTGATTAATATTTTGGTGGGGAGTAAGGGTGGAAATTTATCATCCTCTGGGATGGTGTGAAAATCAAGTCACTGGCTATTTTCGACCCCAACTCTAACATAGAGAAAGCGATAAATGTCACTACGCATGATAAATTAAACTATTACTCACTAATTCTAATCTAACATTATTAATTAAACTAAACTAAAACAAAGTTTAAGCAACAAAATCAACACAAAATATCATATTAACTAACAACAACTAGCAAAGCATCTAATTAACTAAGAATAACTAAAAGAAGAGAGAGAAGAGGAAGTACCCCCAAAAGCTTGAAAATCTCTATTGTTGGAGCAAGTGGATGATGATTGGAGGTGGATTCTCCACTCATTCTCACTAATATAACTCAACTACTCTTAATCTAACCAATTGAGAGCCCAAAACTCAAACGTATAAAAATGAGTTTTCAAACCTAAGATGCTGGAGAGAGAAAGAGCTTGAAATTTGTATTCTTAAAAAAGAATGAGAGATTAAGAGTAGATAAGAGAATAGAAGGGCGATCAGAAAGGGAGGCCCTAATTTCAATCCATCAACAAACAAAAACATGTAAATTTGGACATTAAACTAGTAAATCAAACTCAACAAAATAAGAACTTGAATGGAAAGGAAGATTAAAAAGAGAGAAAGAAAGCTAATTATATCAAAACTTCATTACTCTTGAAATGTGGCTATAAAATGAAATTAAATCTACACTAATATATCCTAAATCCTATTCTTAAAACCAAAAACTTAGGTGATTACATAAATGGGGGAAGGGAGTTTTAAATAGATCCCGATACAGCAAATTTTGCATGGTACGGGTAGACCGTGCCAAGTTTTTCGAATTTTGCACAAAAATAGAGTAGAAACAAGATTTGGCACGACCTTGCCGCGTGGCTCTGGCAGCCATTGCCAAATTTCTACATTATTCTTCTTCCTTATTTCTCTCATAATTTTTGTGTTTGTCGACCTGACCTTACTTTATGGTTATCTCGGGTTATCATACAAAGTTTTCCGAGTTAACATGCTTAATTTTTGGCATGCTTTGTACTGATTATCCATCATTGGCGCATTTCTCTTTATTACCGACAAAGCCAACAAAACACTAATAAATAACCTAATTTATCAATTGTTTGAGCAAAATCTAGGTAGAATGAGGAGTAAAATTTACGCGTATTATGTCTGAACAAATACCCCACACCTAGATTTTGCTTGCCTCAAGTAAAACAAACTAAACTAACTAAAAAGAAGTGAAAAATAAGAAAAAGAAAATCCTAGCCCACTTTCGTAGAAATCACAGTTGCATTTAGCATATGCAACAAGCTCTTCAAACCCCTCGATTTTCCAAGCGGACATGTGAGATCTCATAAGAATTTTCAAGTGAAACATCCACAAAATCTTCTCAAAAACAAAGGAAAATCTTTTTTGGTTTTTCAAAATATGAACATATACACAAGTAATGGGAAAATTATGTACACAGTCTAGGCAATTGCATCACCTAGTAACCAAGTCACCAAATTATATACAAATAAAATGTACAATCAAAAGACAATCTAGTCACAAGATGCATTCCGATGTTCACTTTTCACCGCACATACTATATGCAATGATATGTACACCTTAGTGCATGTGCAAATGTGTATCTATCCTTATGAATCAAGTTGCTAACAATGACACGATCCCCGTTCCCTTACCTTATTGCCTTTTTTACTCCATTTTCCCCCCTTTTTTCCTTTTTTCAAGAATTATAATGCGCACACCCTGAACCCACTTGACTTAAAAATATCCCGGTCTTCCATAAAAAGGGGTTTGTTAGAATGTGCAAAACATTTTTTTTAATTGTCCTAATAGATGTGTTATCAAGTAAAATAGTACATATTCAAGAGAATTAAACACATAAAATAAAGATAGTGATTTTAAACCTTGGTACCCAGGTTTCTATTCACATCCTTAGGCTTTTTTTTAGGTGCATTTTTATGAGAGATTAGAAGGCAACTTCGACCAACCAAAGAAAAAAAAAAAAAACTTCACATGCGAACTTAACAACAAGACCCGAAGAATTGATGAAAAGGTGAGCAAGGCAGGTACATAATTACACATATGAGATGGAGTTATTATGAAAAGGTAGATCTACACCCTCAGCTAGATGTCTTATTACATGTAACTCAATAACTTAGCAACATGGGATCAACCACCTAAGAAAGCACACACGTTCCCAAAGACAAATAAAATCACTTTGAATTTTTCAAAATTTTTAAAAAGTATATACAAATGGGCACCTCCCCCCTATACCAAAACTCCACAATGTCCTCATTATGGAAACTAAGACACCAAAAAGCAATCACATAAGCAATCCAATCACAAAACCAACAACTCAAATCCACCAAATATATACAAGCCTATGACACCACCGACAAGTATAAAACCAAACAACACCAACAAATATTCACAAAATAGAAAACACCATCAACAAACAAACATAAAACAAAACACACAAATCAAAAAATGGTGATTGTAACTGATGCATATTCCCATATGCATCATTTTTATTTAAGGTCAACTTCCGAGAAGAAAAGTGTCAAACAAGAGCGTGCATGGGAACTCTCATATTTTCTCTTATTATGTGAGTTCAAGGACTTTAGACACCATGAAGAAGTCAACCAAGCGGTAAAAATCTGGATAAAACTCATATTCCTTCCGGAAGAATTGGTGCCCGATTCATCCCTGCGGAAGGTAATTTTTTTTGTGCTCATTTTTTGGACTAGCTCAAGTGGACCCACAATTTGAGGGGCCACATGGTTTTGAAGCTTAAGATGTCAGCTTTAAAATAAGCCCAATTTTATTTAATTTGGATGTCATTTGATTGGGCAAAGTAGCACTCAAAGGGAAGTTGTCCTGCTCCAGTCCAGTTCCGATATAGGTGTAATGTTTGGACCATAACTTTTGATCTACTTATCCCAATTGAGCAAATGAGCCCATTCTAGAAAATAGATTTCCAGGGATTTCCAACAAGCCCAGAATCACCTGATTTAGACGTGTGTGCTGAGAGTTATGCTCAGTTGAAGTGGAGGCTGCTGCAAGGATTAAATGCTAGGCAAATGAAGAGACTTTGGTTACATGACATCATGTGGATGACATCATGCACGACTTGGAGTGTTCTAGATGGATGTATTCAGCTGATTGGAAGCCTAGAATATTCTTTGTAACCTCCCCCACCCCTTTATGTTGAGTCTTTTCCATTTTCCAAGCCTTTTCAATTTTTTAGTTTTAATTGCTAGGAGTTTTTAAGTCTTTTGGTTATTTTTGTTTAGCCTATAAATAGGTGGGTTATGTAGTTGCATTGGAATTCAGAGTTGTAAGCTTTTCCAAGAGTAGTACAAACACCTTGAGAGTGATTCTCATTTGTGTCCAAAAAAAAATCCCTAGTTCTATATCCTGAATTTTGGCAAGTTCAAGTGGTGTTTTAGGTTCTCTTTTCTTTTCCAATTGGAGTGATTCCTTGGTGAAGACGAGAGGTTTTGCCCAAGATCAAGTCCTTGAGTGGCTCCACGAAGGATTATCTCAAGTGCAAGGTCTTGTTTATTCTTTGTTCTTTTTTGTTATTATTTTCTTTCCATCTCAATCAGCCTTCCATTTTTTCTTTACTTTGGTTCAATTCTTATTTGGGTTTATTTGAGTTTGATTTGGTTCACTTACCACCCACATATACATCAATTGGTATCAGAGCCAAGGCTTCCCTAGGCCTGAGCTTGCTGCCCAACACCCTTCTAAACACCCAAACACATTTCCCCCACAAAAATACCAAAACCGTGCCCACGGTTTTTCACCGGCCAGAAGAGCAGCACGGTCACCCCGTGCCAATACGCACGACCGTGCCACCCTTCTTCCCAGCCACACGCCAACTGCATCCCATCCAGCACTTCAGTACGGTCACCCCGTGCCAAGGAGCACGACCATGCCACCTTCAAAACCTGCATTTCACAAGTCGAAGCAAAGCACGGCCACCTCGTGCCTCACTGCACGCCCGTGCCACCTTCCCCCTTAGCATTTTCTTTCCCCAAAGCACTTCAACATGTCTACTAAGTCTACAAGAAGCGATCAAGCAAGAGCAGAGGAGTTGGAATCCCAGGTTACATATCTCCGGACACAACTTGGCCAACTCTTAGAAGAGAAAAGAAGGTGGGTTCATAGCCCCACACCCTCTCACCCTCATGAACCGGTGGTCGAATCTGAAGAGGAAGTCCTTCACTCCCGTGCCAATTCAAGTGATGAGGAAGCCCCATGGAGACGAAAGCAAGGAGGCAATATTGGTGGTGTCCAAATTGACATCCCCGAATTTGAAGGTCAACTTGACTCGGATTTGTTCCTCGATTGGTTGCATACCATTGAGCGAATCTTTGAGTACGAGGACATCCCGGAGGACAAGAAGGTAAAACTTGTAGCCCTTAAACTCAGAAAATATGCTTCAATTTGGTGGGCTAATCTTGAAACTAAAAGAGCAAGGAATGGAAAGGGAAAAATCAGAACTTAGGCCAAAATAAAAGAAAAGCTTAAGGCCAAGTTTCTTCCCTCTCACTATGTGCAAGACAATTATCTCAAGCTCCATCGACTCAAGCAAGGATCCAAGAGTGTGGAAGAATACACTCGGGAGTTTGAACTACTCCTCCTCAAGTGTGATTTGAAAGAAGATGATGTACAAACATTGGTAAGATATTTGAGTGGTCTTGATGAATCAATTGCTCATGTAATTGAGTTGCAACCCTATTCATCCCTAGATGACTTGAGTTCTCTAGCCTATAAGGTAGAGCAACAAAAGAAATCTAAGGGAAAGAGCATCTTTTCCAAGACTCCTTCCCGTCCTTTTTCTCAAGAACCACCTTACTTTCCCCCACAAATTCAAACCCCCTCACCCGCCAAAAGTGTCCCTCCCATCACCCCTCCACCTCCCACAAAAGTGCCCTCACGGCGAAAAGACCAAGTTCGGTGTTTTCGTTGTCAAGGTATGGGACATTTTGCATCTGATTGTCCTAACAAGAGGATTGTTTCCCTAGCTGAGTACCAAGCTTCTTTTGAGGAGCATGAACATGAAGAAAAGGAAAGCTTGGAAGAAAAAGAAGAAGAGGTTATCATAGGCCCCGATGAAGGTGAGTTGCTTGTCATTAGGCAAGCATTGAGTGGATTTGCTACTCAAGAAGGCTTGGAGCAAAGAGAGGCGATTTTCCACACAAGGTGCACTATTCAAGGGAAACTTTGTACCCTCATCATCGATGGAGGTAGTTGTACAAATATTGCATCCAAAATCATGGTGGACAAGCTCAAACTTGCGACTACACCCCATCCTAAGCCTTATAGCATCCAATGGCTAAATCAAGGCAAAGGTATATACATTTCTCATCAATGCCTCATTTCTCTTTCTATTGGAGACCACCATAAGGATGAGATATTGTGTGACATTCTTCCTATGGATGCAAGCCATATATTATTGGGTAGACCATGGATGTTTGATCACCATGTAATTCATCATGGGCGCTTCAACATCTACTCCTTTATTAAGGATGAGAAGAAAATCACCTTGACCCCTATTCCATCGTGCCAAAGCCCCAAGCCACAAAAGCTCCCATATTGTGAGCGTGACCTCTTTCTTGAGAGGCTTGCTAACCCTTTGAGTTTGAGGACAAACTCAAAACCACCCGGGAAGTATGATGCATATTCCCATATGCATCATTTTTATTTAAGGTCAACTTCCAAGAAGAAAAGTGTCAAACAAGAGCGTGCATGGGAACTCTCATATTTTCTCTTATTATGTGAGTTCAAGGACCTTAGACACCATGAAGAAGTCAAGCAAGTGGCGAAAATCTGGATAAAACTCATATTCCTTCCGGAAGAATTGGTGCTCGATTCATCCCTGCGGAAGGTATTTTTTTTTTGTGCTCATTTTTTGGACTAGCTCAAGTGGACCCACAACTTGAGGGGCCACATGGTTTTGAAGCATAAGATGTCATCTTTAAAATAAGCCCAATTGTATTTAATTTGGACGTCATTTGATTGGGCAAAGTAGCACTCAAAGGGAAGTTGTCCTGCTCCAGTCCAGTTCTGATATAGGTGTAATGTTCGGACCATAAGTTTTGATCTACTTATCCCAATTGAGCAAATGAGCTCATTCTGGAAAATAGATTTCCATGGCTTTCCAACACGCCCAGAAGCACCTCATTTGGACGTGTGTGCTGAGAGTTATTCTCAGTTGAAGTGGAGGCTGCTGCAAGGATTAAATGCTGGACAAATGAAGAGACTTTGGTTACATGACATCATGTGGATGACATCATGCACGACTTGGAGTGTTCTAGATGGATGTCTTCAGCTGATTGGAAGCCTAGAATATTCTTTGTAACCTCCCCCACCCCTTTATGTTGAGTCTTTTTCATTTTCCAAGCCTTTTCAATTTTCTAGTTTTAATTACTAGGAGTTTTTAGGTCTTTTGGTTATCTTTGTTTAGCCTATAATTAGGTGGGTTATGTAGTTGCATTTGAATTCAGAGTTGTAAGCTTTTCCAAGAGTAGTACAAACACCTTGAGAGTGATTCTCATTTGTGTCCCAAAAAAAATCCCTAGTTCTGTATCTTGAATTTTGGCAAGTTCAAGTGGTGTTCTAGGTTCTCTTTTCTTTTCCAATTGGAGTGATTCCTTGGTAAAGACGAGAGGATTTGCCCAAGATCAAGTCCTTGAGTGGCTCCGTGAAGGATTATCTCAAGTGCAAGGTCTTGTTTATCCTTTGTTTTTTTTTTGTTATTATTTTCATTCCATCTCAATCAACCTTCCATTTCCTCTTTACTTTGGTTCAATTCTTTTTTGGGTTTATTTGAGTTTGATTTGGTTCACTTACCACCCACATATACATCAATTGGTATCAGAGCCAAGGCTTCCCTAGGCCTAAGCTTGCTGCCCAACACCCTTCCAAACACCCAAACACATTTTCCCCACAAAAATACCAAAACCGTGCCCACGGTTTTTCGCCGGCCAGAAGAGCAGCACGGTCACCCCGTGCCAATACGCACGACCGTGCCACCCTTCTTCCCAGCCACACGTCAACTGCATCCCATCCAGCACTTCAGCACGGTCACCCCGTGCCCAGGAGCACGACCGTGCCACCTTCAAAACCTGCATTTCACAAGTCGAAGCAAAGCACGGCCGCCTCGTGCCTCACTGCACGCCCGTGCCACCTTCCCCAGTAGCATTTTCTTCCCCCAAAGCACTTCAACATGTCTACTAAGTCTACAAGAAGCGATCAAGCAAGAGTAGAGGAGTTGGAAGCCCAAGTTACATATCTCCGAACTCAACTTGGCCAACTCTTAGAAGAGAAAAGAAGGTGGGTTCATAGCCCCACACCCTCTCACCCTCATGAACCGGTGGACGAATCTGAAGAGGAAGTTCTTCACTCCCGTGCCAATTCGAGTGATGAGGAAGCCCCAAGGAGACGAAAGCAAGGAGGCAATATTGGTGGTGTCCGAATTGACATCCCCTAATTTGAAGGTCGACTTGACCCGGATTTATTCCTCGATTGGTTGCATACCATTGAGCGAATCTTTGAGTACGAGGACATCCGGGAGGACAAGAAGGTAAAACTTGTAGCCCTTAAACTCAGAAAATATGCTTCAATTTGGTGGGCTAATCTTGGAGCTAAAAGAGCAAGGAATGGAAAGGGAAAAATTAGAACTTGGGCCAAAATGAAAGAAAAGCTTAAGGCCAAGTTTCTTCCCTCTCACTATGTGCAAGACAATTATCTCAAGCTCCATCGACTCAAGTAAGGATCCAAGAGTGTGGAAGAATACACTCGGGAGTTTGAACAACTCCTCCTCAAGTGTGATTTGAAAGAAGCTGATGTACAAACATTGGTAAGATATTTGAGTGGTCTTGATGAATAAATTGCTCATGTAATTGAGTTGCAACCCTATTCATCCCTAGATGACTTGAGTTCTCTAGCCTATAAGGTAGAGCAACAAAAGAAGACTAAGGAAAAGAGCATCTTTTTCAAGACTCCTTCCCGTCCTTTTTCTCAAGAACCACCTTACTTTCCCCCACAAATTCAAACCCCCTCACCCGCCAAAAGTGTCCCTCCCATCACCCCTCCACCTCCTACAAAAGTGCCCTCACGGCCAAAAGACCAAGTTCAGTGTTTCCGTTGTCAAGGTATGGGACATTTTGCATCTGATTGTCCTAACAAGAGGATTGTTTCCCTGGCTGAGTACCAAGCTTCTTTGAGGAGCATGAACATGAAGAAGAGGAAAGCTTAGAAGAAAAAGAAGAAGAGGTTATCATAGGCCCCGATGAAAGTGAGTTGCTTGTCATTAGGCGAGCATTGAGTGGATTTGCTACTCAAGAAGGCTTGGAGCAAAGAGAGGCGATTTTCCACACAAGGTGCACTATTAAAGGGAAAGTTTGTACCCTCATCATCGATGGAGGTAGTTGTATAAATGTTGCATCCAAAACCATGGTGGACAAGCTCAAACTTGCGACTACACCCCATCCTAAGCCTTATAGCATCCAATGGCTAAATCAAGCCAAAGGTATATACATTTCTCATCAATGCCTCATTTCTCTTTCTATTAGAGACCACTATAAGGATGAGATATTGTGTGACATTCTTCCTATGGATGCAAGCCATATATTGTTGGGTAGACCATGGATGTTTGATCGCCATGTAATTAATCATGGGCGCCTCAACACCTACTCCTTTATTAAGGATGAGAAGAAAATCACCTTGACCCCTATTCCATCGTGCCAAAGCCCCAAGCCACAAAGGGACCGACAAGCCTTAACCCTCATTTATCCTTCCCAAACCCTTGCCCCCAAAGAAGATTTCTCACTTTCGCCTCTTCTCCTCACCAGGTATGACCCGTTTTATCATCCTCCCCTCACCCTCTTCTATATCTCTCTAGAGGTGATGCCCTGTAACCTCCTTCCCCAAAAGCTCCCATATTGTGAGCGTGACCCCTTTCTTGAGAGGCTTGCTAACCCTTTGAGTTTGAGAACAAACTCAAAACCACCCGAGGAGTATGATGCATATTCCCATATGCATCATTTTTATTTAAGGTCAACTTCCAAGAAGAAAAGCGTCAAACAAGAGCGTGCATGGGAACTCTCATATTTTCTCTTATTATGTGAATTCAAGGACTTTAGACACCATGAAGAAGTCAAGCAAGTGGCGAAAATCTGGATAAAACTCATATTCCTTCGGAAGAATGGGTGCCCGATTCATCCCTGCGGAAGGTAATTTTTTTTGTGCTCATTTTTTTGGACTAGCTCAAGTGGACCCACAACTTGAGGGGCCACATGGTTTTGAAGCTTAAGATGTCAGCTTTAAAATAAGCCCAATTTTATTTAATTTAGACGTCATTTGACTGGGCAAAGTAGCACTCAAAGGGAAGTTGTCCTGCTCCAGTCCAGTTCTGATATAGGTGTAATGTTCGGACCATAACTTTTGATCTACTTATCCAAATTGAGCAAATGAGACCATTCTGGAAAATAGATTTCCAGGGCTTTCCAACAAGCCCAGAATCACCTGATTTGGACGTGTGTGCTGAGAGTTATGCTCAGTTGAAGTGGAGGCTGTTGCAAGGATTAAATGCTGGGCAAATGAAGAGACTTTGGTTACATGACATCATGTGGATGACATCATGCACGACTTGGAGTGTTCTAGATGGATGTCTTCAGCTGATTGGAAGCCTAGAATATTCTTTGTAACCTCCCCCACCCCTTTATGTTGAGTCTTTTCCATTTTCCAAGCCTTTTCAATTTTCTAGTTTTAATTGCTAGGAGTTTGTAAGTCTTTTGGTTATCTTTGTTTAGCCTATAAATAGGTGGGTTATGTAGTTGCATTTGAATTCAGAGTTGTAAGCTTTTCCAAGAGTAGTACAAATACCTTGAGAGTGATTCTCATTTGTGTCTAAAAAAAATCCCTAGTTCTATATCTTGAATTTTGGCAAGTTCAAGTGGTGTTCTAGGTTCTCTTTTCTTTTCCAATTGGAGTGATTCCTTGGTGAAGACGAGAGGTTTTGCCCAAGATCAAGTCCTTGAGTGGCTCCGCGAGGGATTATCTCAAGTGCAAGGTCTTGTTTATCCTTTGTTCTTTTTTGTTATTATTTTCTTTCCATCTCAATCAACCTTCTATTTTCTCTTTACTTTAGTTCAATTCTTATTTGGGTTTATTTGAGCTTGATTTGGTTCACTTACCACCCACATATACATCAGTAACTATCTCAGCTCAACGAATCCCAAATTTCACCTCAAAATCAATCACCCACACAATCACAATCCTAAATATCCAGAACTATGTACGGAAAAAAAAAAGAAAAGAAAAAGAAGAAGTGAGAAGTTAGAACGATCATATCAGATTAGGTGCTGAGTAAACCTAAACTATGCCTCTCTCAAATGGTGTCGAGGAGGTCCATGGAGCATTAGTCACTTCATCTTATCATCATGTTACCTCTTATATCAATCCCCATCAAAGCTCATAATAACTTACCAAACAAGCTTAAACAATCCTCCAAAAAGTTAAAACCCTTAGTAACAAGGAGGATGTTTCAAAGAAGGCACATCGCCGGAATAGAAGTGAGAGCTCTCTTGAGCTTATAAAGCTCTTGGCCCAATCATAAGAGTTACACACATGCCTAACATTACTCAATGTAGAGGATAAGGGCCTAGAAGTCTCACACAAAGCATGAATGTACAAACTAGGTATGAATCCTAAATCCTCTATCTAATCCTCAAGTCCTATGGCCACATTAAGCTCATGAGTTTAGTCTAAATTAGGGGTATATATCGTGCAAATCTCAGACTCAGGGGAGGTAGATATTAAGGGATCCGTGTAAGAATGAGATAATGGAATATAAGGGGATAAGACAATAGAAGTCAAGATGCACTTAGGAGGGAACTCAATGAGGGTTACATCAACACGCTCCATATAAGAAGGTGTGACCTTAACATACTCCTCAACACAAGGCTTCTCCAAAGGAGTCTCCTCAATTGAATACTCTTCCTCAATAAAAAATATCCTTAGAGACCATAATCATGTCATGCTTAAGACCACACCTTAACATCTAGTTTCTCACTCTCATCATTCTCTCTCAAGGGGATTAAAAGAAAAGGTGCATCATCAAAAAACCATATCCCCTCCAAGAGCATCCCTAGTCTTAAGATGAGGGTTGATCAATTAGGGGATGTAATGAAGAATCACTCATGTCCTCAAAAGATATTTAATTAAAATGGTAAGAGTATGAGCTAACACCGTAGTCCAAGAGAAAATCATCAGAACAAGAGGGAGGAATGTAATTATGAGGTTGAGGTGGTTGAAAAAGGGAAACTTCAAGTTGATGTTCACAATGAAGCATAGTATCCTTCGAAGAACCAAACTTATAAGGTAGCTTGTCCTCATTATCCATAAAACCCTTAGATGCAATACTGAGGGCTTCCCTAATTGTCTCCCACTCATATGTCTTTTCACCTAAATCCTCAAGAAAATCCCAAGCCTCATTAGCATTCTTAGAAAGAAACTCTCCCCCACCCATATATTCAACCATTATCCTAGGGATCACATCTAAACCCTCATAGACTATTTCACACAAATTTCATCTCTCTAAACCATGTGAGGAGGTAACCAACTCCTTGAACCTATTCACATACTTTCAATAGAGCTCATGTTCAAGTTGGACAAAAGAGAGGATATCATTCTTCAGTCCAATGGTCTTACTAGTGGAAAGTATCTCTTAAGGAAGATATCAACAAAAGAGATTCAAGATTTAATAGAGCCGACCTTAAACTATACATCTAATTCTTAGCATCGTCTTTGAGAGCAAAGGGAATTAATTTCATCCTCACAACATCAATTGATACCCTAGGCATGTGAATTAATGAACACTTCCTCAAACTCAAGAATAAAAAAACAAGGATCCTCATAGCTAGTAAATTTGGGAAGCATGCCAATATAATCCAAGTTAAGTTCAAATGGCACATCCTTAGTGATACAAGGGAGGTTAAAACATGAATGTGGGGAAGCTTGGGGAGAATAGAAGTGATCTTTCAATGAGCATGGTGGGTCAGGTTTCACTCTTTCAAGAATTGGTTCATCAAGTTTAGTGGAGTTAAGCTTAACATTAACCACATTTGTTTCCTCAAAATTCCTAAGCCCATCATTAACATCCAATAAGCCACAACTTTTTGGGTTTTTAATTTTTTTCAATTTTTTGAACTTTTTATATTTTCTAATTTTTTCGTGCTTTTCAATGTCATCTAAATAAGTAGCTACTCTATAACTCAAAAGAAAAAAACATAAAGAAATAATAAAAGAGACTACACAAACACACGATGAACTAAAGGGGGATACATTAACAAGAAGAAATAACTTAATTTTGTGCCACTGTCTTTAGTAACAATCCCAATTTGTTGGTGTAGTTTTTTGATGGGGATTAAGTGTGGAAATTTGTTGTCCTCTGGGACGGTGTAAAAATCAAGTTACTAGTTATTTTCAGCCTCAACTCTAACCTAGAGAAGGTAATTACTATCACTAAGTATGATCAATTAAACTAATTATTCACTAATTCTAATCTGAACATGATTAATTAAACGAAACAAAAACAAAATAAAATTAACAAAATCAACATAAAACATCATATTAACCAACATTATCTAGCAAAATATCTAATTAACTAAGAAAGCATTAAATTTACTAACTAAAAGAAAAGAGAGAAGATGGTGTACCTCAAAAGCTAGTAAATCTAACAATGTAGGTTGACCCTCATTGTTGGAGCAAGTAGATGATGATTGGAGGTGGATTCTCCACTTACTCCCACTAATATAACTCAACTACTTCTAATCTAACCAATTGAATGCCAAAAACTCAAACTTGTAAAAATGAGTTTTAAAACCCTAAGATGGAAGAGAGAATAACAACTTGAAATTTACATTCTGGAAGAAAGAGAATGAGAGATTGAGAGTAAGCAAAAGACTAGAAGGATGATTAGGAAAGGGCACTAATTACAATCCATTAGCAAACAAAAGTATTAGACGTGAAATTTTCGACAAAATTAAAATTTGTCAAAATTATGAGTTGTGAAGTTTAATATAAATCTAAAACAAAAAAGGAGGCCAAAATTTTGGGTATAAGATTTAAAACAAAGACTCTAAATATTGGGCCTCCTTGTAAACACAATTATCATATACCCTTGGATGCCAAAACATGTATATATTATAAGAATCAAGGAATCAAGTTGAATGGATGATGGCAAGGGGTTACATGACTTTTAAAAGTTTCCAGGCCTAAAAAAAAGGGGAAGATTGATCTTATAAAGAAAATGATAACCCATTGGTTCAATACAACCCATTTGTATTCTCATTGACACCAAAACTAGGGGAAAGAAATATGTGGCTGACATTTGGTTTGACATTTCATCAAGTTTTATCATTAACCTCAAAACAAAACCAAAAAAAAGGGATTAAAAAAAAGGAATGGTTAAAGTGACTGACATAAGAATTTAATTGCTTTGCATCTTTGTGAGTGAAATACCAAGGGAGTGACTTTTGGTGGGCCTCTATGTTCCCCCACTCTCCTTATGTTACTGAGACGTGGAGATTAAAGGAGAATGATAACTGCTGATCTATTCGTTTACTATAAATTCGTCATGTAGAGTTCCTCCAGCCGAACCCAAAGACACACTTTAGTTGTCTTATCAAGCACCTCTTGCAAGACATGTGGTGCCAAGTACA